>NJRL01000550.1:26791-54319 GCA_003063815.1 Aphaenogaster rudis
GGGGGGGGGAATGAACGAAATTGGAGATTATGCCGAAAATGCGCCGTTCGTCGTTTCATAATATCTGTGTTTACGGACGTGATCTCGTGACGATGTTTCGTGCGAGTGGACTCTGACGACTGTGTCAAGAGTTCGTCGTACGTGCTTTGGCACGCGATCGAACCGGTTTCGCGAGGATAGCGTAATTACGATTTACGCAAACCTTACAGTTCCCCCGTCCTCGGCGGACGGTGGGTATGAACGGAACAACGATTTATTGGATTTGCGCACGATCGCTAAGAAAATATTCCGCAGCGCCTCGCGGAGATATTTTATGGGATTAACGAGGGGGTTTCAATTCGCGAATTGAAACCCCAAAGTTTTAATTATACGACTTTAATTATAAAATTTTTGTTTTTTGACAGCTAAATAATATTCAGGGAAAATTATTAATTATAAATTTCTTCAATTTATAATTCTGTATTTGGGATTATAAGTTGTTTGTTAGAATTTAGTGTTTTTATATTACACATACACCAAAATTTCTAATAATGTTTAATTTTAAATGCTACATCTGTGAGTTTTTATGAAAGAAGATGGGCGTGTAGAGAAATCAATCTCAGACGATATAAAACAATTATTTGAATCCACAACGTAAATATTGAAACTATATTTTAATATTATCGTTCAGCATTTGCTCTCTCGATACCGAGAATGCTCTGTACGTCCAGAAGGTTGATGCAGACGCGGGTCAAAGACGAAGCCGAGGCGAGGCAAAAGAGCCTTCTGGACAGGAAACGAGCAATTAAGAGGCCAGAGCGACCTTATCTCGTGCGAGCAGCATGCGAGACGGCTTCTGATGCTGCATGAGGGCGGTTAGGGGAAAGGGGGGAGCCTTAAACGCGTACGAGAATCGGCACGAGACCCAAGACGTTCTTCGTCGTAAGATCATCGTCGTCATCGGAATGCGGTGGAATGACGGCGGAATTGGTGATTCACTAGTGTTAAACGTCTGACTTTTCAATGGAAACTTTAGCTCGTTAATTAAGAGCCCTAGATTGCTTATCTACATCAGCCACTTTCAGTTATATCAGTTATATCAATTATATTAGTTATATCGGAAATGAGGAAATGTTAGACGAAAAATATTATTGAGTTGTCGTCTGAATTGCATTGAAAAGATTTGAAATATTTTTTATCAGTGAATTATATTGTCTTCTTTGATATTTTTCCTTGTACTGTAATTTTGAACGAATTAGAGATGGGCGGTAGATAAATGAAAATTAAGTTATTTGATAACTTTTGCATATACAATGAATTATATTTTTATTTCTGATATTTTTTATAATACAGTGGCGTGCAAAAGTCTCCGGCCAGATGAATTTTCCCAAAAATTATCGTTTCACGTTTTTTTCCAAAAACAAGGACTAAAGGAATTTTAACTAATATTGGGTGTAAGGATATGTCATTAATAAAAAAAATAGTATAAAAAATAAACACTATTTATTACTAGAATATACTAGTCAAAATTCCTTTGGTCTTTACCTTTGAAAGAAAACGTGAAAAATCCATCTGGCCGGAGACTTTTGCACGCCACACACACTGTATATATTATTAATTTAATAAATTATATATATTATTAATTATATGTATATACAGGGTGAGAGTCAAAAGTATGTTTTCAAATTTTGTGAGCATGTTCCTTGATATAAAGTATGAATAATTGTTCCTATGAACATTACGCCGGAAATGCTTCGTTATCGAATTAATGGACACAATAGAATTCAAATAATGGCCACCTATCAGATCAGTTTCTTTCTTTCCACGATGTTGTGATTTGATTCTGGAATAGTGTTTGTTTACCAACAAACGCTGTTACGACATACTGAAAGAAAGGAGAAGGGGGTTGTTAGGTAAGCCTCTGTACTTCTGTACAGTAAGAGACCAGGATACTTACAATTAAGTCAATTGAGGCAGTTCAACCGAGCAGTAGTAATATTGATTCGTTTATTTACTGTGATAGTGTACAGAATGTTTACATTTGACGAATTGAGTAATATTTATCTCACGTATGGTGAAATGCATTGCAATGCACGTGCTGCACGTCGGAGATATCGGGAGAAGCCATTATTTGATACTACTGATTTGTGTCAATTATTTCGACAACGAGGCATTTTTTACCAAATGTTCATATGAACAATCTTTCTTGTATTTTATCCGGGACTGCGCTCGCGAAATTTAAAAACATACTTTTGACTCACCCTGTATATACAGGGTGTCCCATTTTAAATAATGCATTAAGATTTCTCGAAAACTATGGTAGATACGGAAAAACAAAAGTTATTTGACTTCGAGGGGGACATAAGATGGGTCAAACGAAATTTTTCTAGGTGGAGGCGTTTTGGAGAAGGTGACCTTTGATTTTTTAAATGGAATTATATGATTTTTTAAATATAATATGATGCCTCTAGTTATTCTGCACATAAAAGTATTAAGGTAAAGTTATCAAAAAATCAATAGTTTACGAGATATTTTACATTTTATTCTGATATATTTTGACATGAAATATAAAATATCATGTAAACTATTCATTTGTTGATAACTGTACCTTAATACTTTTATGCGTAGAATAGTAGGATGAATCAATTGGTTTAAAGAAAATACATGGTTGTTTTTAAAAAAATTATCCAATTATGCAGTTACATTTTTGAAAAGCAACTATGTGTTTTCTTTACACCAATTGATTCATCCTACTATTTTACGCATAAAAGTATTAAGGTACAGTTATCAATAAATGAATAGTTTACATGATATTATATATTTCATGTCAAAATATATCAGAATAAAATATAAAATATCTCGCAAACACTGTTGATTTTTTTATAACTCTGCCTTAATACTTTTATGTGCGGAATAACTCTCTAGAGGCATCATATTATATTTAAAAAATCATATAATTTCATTTAAAAAATCAAAAGTCACCTTCAAATCTCCGAAACGCTTCCACCTAGAAAAATTTCGTTTGACCCATTCTTATGTCTTCTTCGAAGTCAAATAACTTTTGTTTGAAACATTTTTCCGTATCTACCATAGTTTTCGAGAAATCTTAATGCATTATTTAAAATGGGACACCCTGTATATATACATATATAATATTTTTTCAAGGAGTGTTAAAATAGTAGTGAAGGAAATATTTTAATGTTGTGTTACATACGCGAAAATAAGGAAAACTCGTAAAGTATATTCTTCATATTTTTCTTGAATCCATATTCTTTTTTCTCTTCGCTTTTAATTCCGGTTTCCTTCGTCGAGAAACGAGTGGCTCGGGAAGGAGTTTAAATGCGTTTGCACTATATTCCAAAGATTCAACGTCGCAATTTTCTCGGTTGGTTTTACGTGAAATTCTTTCGCAAGAACGACGTCAATTTTTCCGAGTCTAATAGAGCCGCAGCACGCGCGGCTTGTTTCCTGCTGCACACGCTTTATTAAATCAATCCGATTACCGATGCCGGCACGAGAGGAGAAAGGGAAGGAGAGAGAGAGAGAGAGAGACTCGTGTTTGCACCAAACAGACGTTATCGAGCACGTAATCTGCCTGAATGGAGTCGTACGCCGTAACCGCAATTCCGTCACATGTGGAAGCTCCGGCATAATGGCCACGTCGGGGGACTGTTCGAATGGCATACGTATATTATATATGTGTACGCCACAATGGTAATCGCAGGGGTGTGCGGGACAGTGGGCACTTTGTGAGTCATGCGTCATCCATCCCGCGCCGTGCGCGCACCCCTCTCGAGATCATCATCGAGATGCACGAGCCCTTCCTTCCCTCCCAGGGCGCGAGGTTTGGCCACGTTTCTATCGCTTCCACGTGGGGGTACTTTGCATTTTTTTTTCGTTGCTTACCCTTTAATTATGTCTCGACCGCTGCCCAGCTCGATGCGATATCATACCCACGTCGATCGTATGCGCGAGGAGAATTGTAAAGCTATATAGAAATATATGCATGTACATATATATTTAGAGATTTTATCTACACAGTTGGAAAATTTGTTTTAAATTTAACATATTTCTCGTGTCTCAAACGGTCTATCTAAATTTTTGTGTTAATTTAACACAAGATGAATGTGTTAGAAAGTAACACAAATATTATGTAAAAATTAACACAAAAAATGTAACACTGACACAATTTGAAAATCAATTGTAGAAGCACATTTCTTCAGTAAAATTAACATTTATAATATGTTAAATTAATACATACATTTTATTCATTTATCTTAGAGAATTTACGTTTTAAAACTAATTATAAGTTATTTTTATGTTATTTGTTCACTTACTCATAAATTGTGTTATTTTAGCACTAAGAAATGTTGAATATCAATTTAACACAAAATATTCAAATAACATAATCACATTATGTTAAATTAACACTCGGGTATGTTAAAGATTTAACACAAAAATTTTAACAAGGACCAGTTTCAACACAAGTACAAAATGTTTTTATCGTGTATGTTTTATAAAGATCTTAAAAGGCTTATGTGCACTCTTAAGATATTCATACTTCCCGCACTTCTGTTTCCCTTTATCATAGAAATCATTTTTTATTGATAACGCTTTCTACAAATCTTCGTAAATTTATAATTCGTCTTGAGCCATGCATAGCGAATTTTTCAGTTCAGGCGGATAAATTTGCTCGAAATCGATTGGCTTTCGTAAAAAATTCTCCCGAATGATTTATGATTTAATATCCGGAGACACGCGATAGACGTACGTAGTGGACAAGTCCGGTTACGTAATGGACCAGAAGAAGAGAACTGGTCGCACCCTTTTTAAGCACGCCTGGGTGGTAACGAACCGTCGGAGGGGGAGGGTGCGATTCATCGGGAGTTCGGTTGGACCAACCCCCGAGATTATTGCCACCCGATAATTCGTTCCGAGAGCGGCTCTCGAACTCGTATTTTATCTCGTGAACGACCAACGGCTGCACCACCCGTTATTTGTTCACAACTGCAACGCGAAGTCAAATATCAATTAGAGTCAAATGTCAACAACGCGCATAACGCATTTATCAATTTTCATTCTGCATTCTGTGCAGCCAGTAAACAAATCCTCTTCAACGACGGTATTGTTTTGTGAATACGTTCATTTTATTAAATACCTGTTGTTTTGTTAACGATTGTAAATATAATTGTGCGAATTAATCCCCACGCTGGCCATTGTAGATTAACGAATGCCTTAATTGCGGTATCAAAATCCAAGTACTTTTACGTTAAGTGATTGCGATTTATTATTTTATTAATCTATCAAAACTGTTTATGAATTAAATTTGAACATTAAATTATCTGGTATATTTTATGTTATATATGGAATTTATTTCAATACTAATTTAATGTTATTTAATGCTTTTTATATTTTTTTGAATTTACGGCACGGCTTGCGTCAGTTAACTACTCAGCTAAAGTTCCCTTTGCGTGAGCGTAATTTTTATCAGAACACTTTCCGCTTCTATTTTTAGGATATTAGGTTCGAAAGTACATTAAAGTCAACAGGCATCAAGATTAAATTACTGTGAAAGATACACGGATCTGTAGTACGTTTTAAAACCTACCGAGATTTTCCGCACAATCTCATTATCTTCAGAAATTAAAAAATGTACCTTTTTATAAAATGTTAAAAAACAGAATACTTTATGTCGACCTAACTGTAAAGTCATCGTGAATTCGATCTGGACCGTGGAAACAGTTAATGTGATTAATTTGGGAGAGATTCTGTTTAATTACCGAAAATACTTGATTATCAAATTCCGAGAGGTTTACCCTGAGATAGACGGCGGTGTGCAACTCGTGTGGGAAATCCGTGCGGCGCGTAAAGTTCGAAATTATCGGCTAAACTATGTGGAAATAAGCGTGCGTGCGGCGGCATAATGATAGCCGGCTTCGTTTATGCAACCACTGCACACAGGGCCCGCGACGCAACGGTGGGGAACGAGAAACTTACGGCGATGCGTTACCGATGTGCGTCGGCCGATAGCATCAGCCGCCACGCGCACATTTAATCTCGAACCGACGATCGCGGGAGGAAAGAAAAAAGAAAAAAAAAAACGAATGGACGATACTTGTTCACCGTCGTTATTTGCGCGGTATTTAAGGGGTCAGTCTACTCCAGCGGTAGGAAAAATTGGTGATTTTAAAGAATTTTTTAAAAAGAATATTGGAAACCTTTTTGGCATTTTAGGGGAGAGTTGCTGAATGCGTACCGGTCGCCTAAATCGTACCTCGTCAATATTTTATATTATTACACGGAAAAAAAAATTTGTTAACTTGACTAAATCTTTCAACTAAATAAAATTTATTTAGTTCAAGTATTTATTTATTTAACTTAAACATTTATTTATTTAACTTAAACATTAAATTTATTATATGTTCAAGTTAAATAAATAAATGTTTAAGTTAAATAAATAAATACTTGAACTAAATAAATTTTATTTAGTTGAAAGATTTAGTCAAGTTAACAAATTTTTTTTCTCTGTGTACTTAATATAAGCAACATTTAGTAACAAAAATATGAAATAAATGAGAAATGAGTAATATAGACAAAAAATTAGCAGGTTACATCTTATTTTGTGCTAACAAAACTTTGAAAAATCAGGTACAATTGATGTTAATTTTTTATCAATTTATGTAGCTGATAATAATGTAATCATGCAATTTTATTCTGAATTTTTATATTTTCATAAAAGAAGGTTTATTGTAGAATATTTTACATTCATTGTATATACATATTTGCAATTATTATAAGATTATATATATAAATCGATATTTTTATAAAATCTATCAAGTTTCCTAAATCGCTTCATCACAAGGTTTCCTATATTGTATCGGGAGGATTCAGGAATTTGTGTTTATATAATTGTGGTTATATGAATACAAGTGTCAATTGCAAAAGTAAATTGGAGCCAGTTTTTTTTCGACGTCCTTAACTTTTCATTATTGTTATTTATTAGTTATTAGATATTTGATCCTTTTTTTGATGAATTATTAATAAACTATATATTACATAATGATTCCTTTTATTAATCTTATATTTTTAATTATTTTCATTTATATAAAATTCAATACTCTTTCAAGGAGATTATGATTTAGAAAATCCACAAGTACGATTTACACGACCGGTTGTCTAAATCGTACCTTTTGCAGCATATTACAAAAAGACTTATAACAAATTAATTTGTTATTGATGAAAGGTTAAACATGTAATAATAGATGCCTGAAACATCAATTTCCAACGTTTATTTGCGTAGAAATCAATATCAAATGGAAAATATAATAAAAAATAGCTTAAGTGCTACGCATTCGGCAACTTTCCTATATATGTTTTTATTGACATTTCAAAAATATTAATATTTATTAATGTTTAATATTAACTCCTTTAATATTAACTCCTTTAATATTTACTCCATATTTATTAATGTTCAATATTGCTCCTTTTTAATATTAACTCCTTTTTATTAGATATCGATCTTCGTTCATATTATATTTAAAAATACATGGATCCATTGCGTTCCATACTGCTTTTTTTATGCTGGTCTGAAATGTAAAAATTTGGACTAGTTTTATTGTACAGGATTTTTAGGATACTGAATTCTAATTAGAAAAGATCGGGAGTGTTACTTTAAAATAAGATTTTCCAGTTTTATTTAAATTTTTGGGCTTCTAAAAGATCGTAAAAATATAAATTATTAGATTTTTAAATTTATATTAGGTTTAGTATGCCAAAAAAGTGTCCTCTTTTAATTAAAAAAAAAACGAACTTATGATTTATTAGTTTTTTCGATGTACATACAATACGCAAACTTAGAAAAATATAGTTTAGAGAAAAACACATTTAAAATCAGGCAGAATCACGCGCCATCTTGTTCAAAAGTTAATTAACTCCAATTAATTTAATTTTGTAAATTTAAATCGATAAAATTTAAAATATTCTACAGACATTATACTTTCAAAAAATAGAAAAAATTGATTAAAAAAATTTTTCTAAGGAAGACTGACCCTTTAAACGGCGGTTTCGGGCGTACGAGTCGAATTATTTTTCCGCAGTTATACAACGTATACACGTTGTCTGATTCCGATTGACTGCTATTTCCGAATAGTTACCGGCTTTATCGGTGAATAATTCGTCGTTAAATCATTTTGATTTCCTTCTAATCACGCAAATAACTTTGAGTATTTCCAGGACAATAAAATGTATATAATCTGTAATTTTCTCGTTAGGTGTCACACTCCGGTGAATTATTCATTCAAAGATTCAACATTCGAGGTTTCGGGGCTTAACGGAACGACGTAGCGATCCGCCATATGGATGGCAAGCGAAGTGTAAATGACCGGGAATTACACGCGCATTACACGACCATGAATCGGCGCGCGTCTTCGATCGAAATCGGAGCGTGTCGATGCGGTCGTGCCGCACTTAAAACGTCAGCGGGTATCAAAGCGAATTACCACCGTATATTGTGGGCGCGTGCGACATGTAAGTACTCTAATTCTAATCCCGTTGGCATATGGACGTACCGTTGAATAAATCGGCCGAGCGTGGACGCGGGTGGCCGCCACAAACAGCGTGCTGCACGCGAGCCGTTTTGTGTGAATCACACCGAGCGAAATTCAGCACGGGCCCGGAAAATTAATTATGCCGGGAATTCCGGAGAATTAAAGAAGGAAAAAGTCGAGAGAGTACGGAAATCCGGTATTTACCGTCGCAAGAGAGTAAAGTAAAAAGAAATTAATTAAGATCAATGATTAAGTTGATTTTAATGTCACGCACGAAGAATCGCCACTAATTGTAAGTGCAATTTACAAAAAGGAATAATAGAATAATCAAATTATTTCGAAATTGAAAGTATGGTAAAAAGTACTTAGAAATTTACTATCACTGAATATAACACACGGGAAAAAATAATTCTGCTGTTGTAGCAAAATCGTCGTTGCTACTGTATATTCGTAGTGACAGCAACAAAATTTAGTTGACGTAACTAATTTTACGAATTATTCGTCATTGCAGCAAAATCTGTTTTGTTATGAGAATAGAAAAAATTTGCTGAGTGCATTTGTCTTTAGAATCACGTTAATTTGCTACTGAAGCAAAATAATATATACTTAGCAAATACATTTGCTATCTTAGCAAAACTACTACTGCTCAAGAAAATCTATCATGGCAACTAAAAAAATTTGTTACTGTAACTGATTTTATGTGTTATTACAGCAACATTTTACTTGTTAGGAAAATGACAAGTCTTAACACGTTTATGCAATACGCTGAGACGATATCCATCGCGCAGAACTGTATCCATGCGCTTTATAGCCGTACACATACGCGGGCGATCGACTCTTATTCCCTAGTTTTCTTTCAGTTTGTGAAAAATATTGTGGTGTGATTCTTGATTTAATCACATTAAAAAATTATTTGATATCGCACAGTATTGTAAGATATTTCAAGTAAGGGCTCCGTCACATGGAGCGGATTACACGAAAGCGGAACGACAACGAGCAGATCGCCAATCACGGGATCGTTCCGATAGAGCCCTTTCAAAGATTCCGTCGAAACGGTCTCGTGATTGACGATCCGCTTGTTCCGCTTCCGCGTAATCCGCTCCATGTGACGGAGCCCTTACTTGAAATATCTTACAATATTGTGCGATATCAAATAATTTTTTAATGATTAAATCAAGAATCACACCACAATATTTGCAAACGTGTTTTGCTCAAGCAGCCAATTAAATTGTTCCCTCAGCAAAACCATTTGTTTAATGCTGTTAATGTATTTTGCTTATGTAGCAAAATTATATTGTTAATGCAGCAAAAATAATTTGATAATTAAACAAAAATAATTTGTTCTTACAGCAAAATAATTCGTTGATCCAGCAAAATTATATCCAGCAAATTGCGATTAGTACCCTTAACAAATCTTCTTGCTGTCCACATAGTAACGAACAGATTTTGCTACAACAGCATAAAATCTGCTGTGCCAGTACATTATTTTTTTCCTATGTAATTGCATATTGTAAATTGCATAATTTTTTTGAAAAGCAACCATGTGTTTTTTTCACATCAATTGATTCATCCTACACGGAAAGAATGGTTTTGTTGAAATATCTAAAAATTTGGCCAGATACAAATCTGAAAATAATTTTGTTGGACCATCAAAATAATTATATAGGACGCCCAAAAAAGTTGCTGGAATATCAAAACTTTTTGTAGCATTATCATAATGTTTGAGCATCCCACGTAGTTACTTTTGATGGTCTAACAAAATTATTTTCAGATCTGTATCTAGCCAAATTTTTAGATATTTCAGCAAAACCGTTCTTTTCGTGTACTATTCTACGCATAAAAGTATCAAGGTACAGTTATCAAAAAATGAATAGTTTACAAGATATTTTATATTTCATATCAAAATATACGAGAATAAAATATAAAATATCTCGCAAACACAATTGATTTTTTGATAACTCTACCTTAATACTTTTATATGCCAAATAACTGGAGGAATTAAATTATATAAAGAAAATCATATGATTCCATTTAAAAAAACAAAGATCACCATGAAATCTCAGGAACACCTTCACCTAGAGAAAACATGTGTCCATCATAAGATGTCCCCTTCGAAACAGAATAAGTTTTACTTGAAACATTTTTCAATAAAATCATCGGTTCGCGAGATATAGCAATGTAAAAGTTAAAATGGGACATCCTGTATATGTATAATAATTCTGTAAACTTGTTTAAAATCTGATAACCATCTGTCCAATTAATGGCGAAAAGGCGAATTAATTAATTTACATAAAACGTGACTCCGATTAATCCTCGTGTATCGTTTATCTCAATGTGTCTCACCTAAGCCAATTAATCTCATATCTGACATTAATTCGACCGAGAAGTGAGCCTTTTCACGCACGTGGCGGATACAAGAGCTCACCTCCCCCGCGTGTATCTCGATGGAAATCAGAGATAGGTAATCCACACCGCGTGTTGCAGGCCCTGTCCTCGCTAACCCTCGTTGTAGGCGACGTCATCTGCTTCGAAAAGCTGCCTAGTAAGATATCGTTATGCATTGCCACGGCCGCGCATGCAAACGCAATACGATTCCGTGTTTACGACACTGGCGAGCATTTGTATTCGACTCTCGTTCTCTCGTTCGATTTGCATCCCTGCGTACCTCCGCGTCGCATCTTCGTCGGCGAACCGGAGCGTTGCTCGTGGTGACCGATTTTGTCGACGAATGCGATTCAATTTGAGTCGAGTACAGAGACATGCGGTACGTGGACGTACGTGCATCTTCAGATTTTTGAAAGGGAAAACGTTCGAATTGATAGGGCATCGCCTTTATTCGCGACGAAATACGAGGCAGGAATCTGTTTGCAATTTTGTGCGCCGCGCAGAATGCAGCGAACAAGAATCAACGTACACACATCGGAATACGCGCTGTATAAAATTGTAAATGGAATTCTGATCTCCCGAACGGGAGATACGCTCGTAGAATTATAAATAGGATTCCGGTCCCGAATTCCGTCGCGAATCACAAATCGCCTTAAGTGGGTTTAATGGGCTGGCTAATCGGTTCCGAGTAGCGCTGGAATTTTTCTTCAAAGATTTTCAATTTCGAAGATTCGAAACTTCATAGAAAATCTTTAAGGATCGAAGTTTTGAATTTTTGAAGTTTCGAAGTTTTGAATTTTTTGTACTAAACGTGTTTTGTTTGAAAAAAAGTATTGTATAACTTCATTTTTTTTAATGTAATGTTGTATCATTTCGCAAATATTGACAAATGAAAAATAATTTAATTTATTAAATTATTTTAAAATTAATAAAAACGATTAATTTTGCAAGATTTGTTATTATTTTTTATCTTGCTAATACTTTAGTTTGATGTTAATTTATTATTACAGCAATTCAGCATGCGCATCTTAAGTTTCGTCTTAGGTTTTTGAATTGAAAATTTTGAAATTACATACAAGTTTAAATCTCTAACTTTAGAGTTTTGGGGTCGAAAAATTCGAAAACTTCGATATTCGAAGTTCTCTTCGTTTCTTCGGATTCTTTGAAGCTTCGAAGTTGCGAAACTCCGAATGATTAGAACTCCTAGTTCCGAGTATTGCACGAGATAGGAACTTCGTTAAAGGAGATGTTCCTCCTTTCGTGCCATTTTTCCGGTCATCGCGTTCGATCGTTTGACGCGGTGGGAAACACGTGCGCATAAATGCATCTTCCTCGAGTGTGCGGCGGCGATAATGCGTTACACCGCGGCGCTTAAGCACGGTGAATCGGCAGCGAGTGCTCTCTCGAGTGTAGAATTTCGAGGGTTGCCATTGAGAGATAGGAAGGACAAGAAAGAGAGAAAGGAGGCGTGAATGCTCTCTTTGTCGGGATGCAAATGTCGGCGCGACGCCACGCCAGGGTGCAGCGGCATTATGCCCGATGCACAATGCCGAAGCGCTTATAATAATGGTAATGAGAGGAGAAATACGGTCTATGCAAATGTAAGGACTAGTCCGCATGTGTCGCTAGATACGCAGGTAGGGTCTCTGGACGTAGAAGCGAAATGGGGCCCTCGCGCAGAAATCAAATCGTCTTTCAAATTAATTAATTATTTTTTTCTACGCATGAGTAGGAAAATTCACAAAATAATTATTATCAGGCACCAAAATCCGCCCGACCGATATTGGCGTTTCTCATATTTATATTTGTTTAATTATTTTTTATTGTCTCTTTTTCTCCGTTATTATTTATTAGTAATTTGACAATATGTTTGAAATATATATTTTAACAATATATTACGTTTCGTTGTAATTTTATGCAGAGCTATAACGTGTATGTAATGCATAGGAATATTATAACATACCTAATCGTATATTGAAGTAATAAATATTTAATTTCCTGATAAGGTATTCTAAAACGAAAAAAGTACCATATTATTATTTTTTATTGTCTCTTTTTCTCTTATTATTTATTAATAATTTGACAATATATTATGTTTGAAGCATATATTTTAACAATATATTACATTTCGTTGTAATTTATGTAGAGATGTAACGTGTATGTAATGCATAGGAATATTATAACATATCGAAGTAATAAGTATCTAATCTCCTGATAAGGTACTCTAAAACGAGAAAAAGTAGATACTATAATGTTATTGCAATAACTTGTTTACTCGACGTGTTCGGAAATGTCGGTTCTTATTTCCGTTATTGCTGCTGCGTCCCTGGGAGACATACATATCTCCCGTGCTCGTGCACTTACGGGGTGTCGCGTATTTTTCCGACGTTAGAGACCGGAGGTACGCGTCAACGTATACATACGTATAGCCACGACATATGCTGTCGCGCATATATCACGTCTCGTCGTCAACCCCTCGAGCAACCGGACCCCGAGACCCCCGAAATTACGAGGGAGTCTGTTTATTATTTTTCTTTCCCTCCTGCCTCTTTGCCCTCTGTCCAAACACATGTGTCGCCACGCGAATGACAGTATTAATCCTCGTTTAATTGTTTTTTCTGCCCAATGCGTGTTCTCTAGAGATAAATAAAACAACAAGGGTTTTCCGAGGCTGTATCATTTTGAAAAAAAGTATGTCGATGGTTGTTTCCGAATCGAAACTTAAAGAATTTTATTCGTGAAACGTCGAGGATATGTATGATCCAATATCTGATCCAATATCTGATCCAATATACTGATATTACTATATAGGGTGTCCCGTGATACCCGTTAATGGCAGACTCCTGAGATCATTTTAGGATGAAAAAATAATATCAAAATGCCGAGACTATAATAATTTTTAAATGAGAAGCGTTTAAAGTTGACCAATCGAATTGTTCGAAATTTGCGCGCTTAGACACATCACACAATAATGAAAGTGTATGCAGAATTACATTAATTTTGACATTAGGATTGATACTTGATAATACGTTCACTACTGTACGATGTGCCATGTCAGAGTACGTATTATGAATTTATTCAGAAACGATTCCGTTCGGAATGATGGTTACTTGTTTTATGCTTGTTTTTGTCGTTTCCTTGTAGTTTTCCTATCTTTATCCTGTGTTTTTCGGAATCATTCCGAACGGAATAATTTCATATATAACCGTATATAATATGTTCCCTGGGCACATATTATGAATTTATTCAGGAACGATTCCATTCGGAATGGTAGTCACTTGTCCTATACTTGTCTTTGTCGTTTCCTTATCCTTGTTCTTTGTTCTTCGGAATCATTCCAAACGGAATCGTTTCCGGATAGATTCATAATGCGTACCCTGAGCGCGTGAATTTAGGACAATTTAATTGGTCAACTTTAAACACTTCTCATTCAAAACCTATAGCTTCGGCATTTTGGTATTAGGATTTTTATCTCAAAATGATCTCAGGAATCTATTATTAACAGGAATCACGGTAGGTCTGGAACACCCGTATAACTCTAATAATAATATTTAGACGCTTTGATCGAAGCTACGTCATTTTGTAACTCACTTTTGCAATTACGAGAACATAGATCTGTCAAAAAAGGAAAATTAATGTAGCCTCGGCATTAGAATTCTTATCTCAAAACGATC
This sequence comes from Aphaenogaster rudis, assembly GCA_003063815.1. Lineage (NCBI taxonomy): Eukaryota > Metazoa > Arthropoda > Insecta > Hymenoptera > Formicidae > Aphaenogaster > Aphaenogaster rudis. The sequence goes on from NJRL01000550.1 coordinate 41,376, forward strand.
TTATAATTAGTAATATGAAGGAATATAAGGGCCAAATAATCTTAAAATAATGATTAACATTAATGAATTGTGTGTGTGTCTTAATTTCAGGTGATATATTTAAGACATATTCCATTCGTAATTTTAAATTACTTTAGGATATATTTGCGCATAATTTTTTAAATTTCTCAATAAATTTTATTTCAAAAATTGAACGTCTGTATATGCCTTATGCCGCTTTCGCGGAAACTCCATACGAATAAACAAGGAAGTCTCGGATTACGGTCGCGCCAGACTACGGGCGCGAATATATCTCTCTTCTTATTCGATCCTCGCCTCGTATACCATTAGATGTAAATGGTCGGATTGCGGTGATTCTGCGTTACGATCGGACGTATTCTGTACCGTGAGGCTGCATTTGAAGTCCAACACGTGGGCGTGACAGAAAACTACGCGAACGGGACGACTAGTACTCGTAGATAGGATGTTTTCTAGAATAATCTCGGATTTCGATGGAACATCCCGTTGTCTTGATTAAGAGAGCTTTTATTCAAATTTTATTTGTTTGGAAATTTTTATATCGAAACGGATAATTTGCATAAATATCGAACAGTAAATATCGTTTTGCAATTTATAAAGAGAAGTAAAAATTAAATAGATAAATGGGGTTGATGAGCCAAACTGGGTTCGTCGCGCTAATATATATTCTACAGTTAAATCAATACATAAATTAGTAACGAGTAGGGGAGACCGGGGCGAAGTCGTCATTTTTTTTCGATGCCGATTTTTTAATTTTTTAATAACGAGTTCACACAACATACAGATTTCGAGATAACTGTAGTGACGACTCCGCCCCGGTGACGACTTCGCCCCGGTCTCCCCTACATACGTTTCGACTTTTATATAAATGTGGTTATCTTCAGTGTAACTAATAATAATAAAACAAAAAAGTACGTTATACAAGATGCACGGATTTAAAGTTGTCGCATACAGAGAACAATATCGCCAAAAGTAGTCCAGATATAAAAATGAAGTAATTCCCTTCCAACACACATAACTATTAACAGAATTGCTGGTGTCTGACATTCAGATTTTTTACTTTCGGTTACGAAATTTCTTTGTCTTTCTAGGTATATCACGATCAATTTTGACATGACAATTCTGAGTGCACATTCTGGAACTTTACATCCCAGAGACTCACCCACATTGTGTTACATTAATTACCACTGCATCATTTTATATTTGGACGACATTTCGCATCATTTTTCAATGTAACGTACAATTACCGCATTTTTTAAATATCTGGACAACTTTTGGCGATATTGTTCTCTGTATGCGTGCGACAACTTCGAATTCGTGTATCTTGTATAACGCATTTTTTTGTTTTCATTATTATTAATTACACTGAAGATGACCACATTATATAAAGGTCAAAACGTATGTACTCTTTACCAATTTATGTATTGATTTTATTATATAATATATAATATATTAGCGCGACAAACAGCTTGGCTCATCAGCCCTATTTATCTGTTTGATTTTTAATCTGCTGAGCCTAGAAATTGTGCTTTTAAATTATAAAGAGAAGTGTTGGACTATTTACTGCCTCGATTGCAGGCGTACTGGAAAAAAATCGCTTGATTGACAAATGATAATCACCGCACGGCGAATATTCTCGATATAGCGTATTCACTGGCGCATACGTCGCTTGATTTATTCATCGAGGGATGACGGACGATCACCTGGTCGTTCGGAAATCGGTCGACTGTAGAAGAAAAAAAAAACAGTGTCGCTAATATAGGCACGTCATAAATCACGGTGGGCCGACAATGTCAATGTTGATGCATCGTCGCCGCTGCCGCCGCCGATTTATCGATTCGCCGAATTTCCATGCCGCCGTGATGAAGTCGTCGCCGATAAAGCTAGGGGGAGAGAATCCCATTGATTTTTGACAAGGTAAACCAAACGAGTCCCCTGAATACACACCTATATTTGCAAACAAAGGCGCGACGTGATACAGACATTCTATCGAACGATCGTAAGAATACTAATTTGGTGCACCGGAAGCAAGAAATCTACAATTTATAATTGTATTATTATTTGTATTAATATTCATTTAAACTTGAATAAGTATTTTTTAATATTTATTTATTTATTTATATCATTATTAAAAATTATTAATATTATAATTGTCATAGACCTCTTTATAATTAATTTGTTATTTATTTTTAATTTGTAATAATTTTAAAATAAGTAACAATTAATATGGCTCGTATTATGCAAAGCAAGGAATAGAAATGAGGCCAAGAATGAGCAATTTAAGATGATATAAAATATTAAGTAATTTATTAATTAAAAGCAACTGACGTTTCGACTAACACAGAGTCTTCTTTAGCAGTCATAGTTTAAATAACAATGTAAAAAGATAGAACATAATAAAGTTACCGATGAAACGTTGTCCGACGCATAATTATATTAGTACAAATAAATAAGAAAACGATAGAAGGCCAATAAATGTAATAAATGTAATAATTTTACTTTTAATGATAATTATATTTTATATGTATTCGGAACTCTCTCTTCTTATATTTTATTGTTTTACATATGCTGTGTTATTACTTTTTCTCGACCGGATCAAATCGCATTAAAAGCACTGCCGTATTTGTACGACAGACGGATTATCCACCGCGCTTACATGAGAAACAGGTACACGTAGATCGGATTTCTACTGCCCGGTTGCTCATCGATACAAAAGGTACCCTCGCGTGTCCAACCCCTTTGCTGCATGCGGCATTCGGTCTCGAAGTGAACCCGAAAAGGATCCACAAAAAATCACGAATGAGAAAGTAGGAATAAATTAGCAATGAATAAATGCATATCAATCAAAAATTCGATCGTGTAACTTACAGAGAGTCTGCGAAAGTTGAGATAGAACAGGGGAAATATATTTCCAAAGGGGTAAAAAATAGTTCGAATAGCCATTCGGAGCTAGACAGGGAGGGGTAGAAACAAAGATGAAAAATTTCGTTCGCGCATCAATCACGAGTGTTTGTGAGAATGATGTATACGCGTGTGTGTGCGTGTGACGTGTATTAACATATTCATGCGTGACAAACTGCGTGCGAGGACCTCTTCCCTGGACGCATCTGTCCGTCAATCTGCGAAGCCCTTTCCGCATCGTGAAAAGTGTGAAACCGGACGGACGAGGATGTCGAAAAAAAAACCGAGGGACATTTTTTTTATTTTTCTTCCGGCGATCTGATCACGTGTCCGGCGAGATGAGGCCAAAGACGGAATAAAAGGATTAAATTTCCAATTGTATTATCATTCGTGTTAATATTTATTTAAACTTTAATGAATATTCTTTAATATTCATTTAAGGGGTTACACATACACTACCGTCCATAAGTATTTGCCTACTTTGTCTTTCTTAATAAAATGATAGAAATTCAAAAGATTATATAATGAACAATTTTAAGAGTGGACATTGAATGTAATGATAATGTTTGATAGATCAAAATTTTTCATTCTACATACATATGCAGAGAATATAACAGAATTAGAATAGAAATTAAACATAAAAAAATTCATGTAGAAATTAGAGCAAATATTTATGGATAGTAGTATACCTTTGTCGCGCGCGCAATAATAGGCTGTCTTTGGGAATTTTTTTCTCAGTAAATAACATAGTAATCAATGCAAGATTTTTTTATTTTATTCGTTATATATTTGAGTGTATGTATGTAAAAAATTATCAAGTTTTATAAAGAATTGTAATTTTTATGGGAAGTTGCATGTACCAGTGATGCGCGTACATGGTTTTAGTGTCTGCATGACTTTGCACTGTAAGTTAGTTCGATCTGAAAAATAATATTTTCTTGTAAAGAAATGTTACAGTTACGAACTGTCGAGGGGAATTTTTTAATTTATAAGAATTCACGAAATTAGGTAACAATAGGTAATAAAAAAGTTACAATTTTGCCTCAAAATTTGTTCACATTTTTTGTTATAAAAAAACAAGATGGAAAATCAGAAAAGGCTCCTGACAGTTCGTAAATAATGTTATGAACAATATTTTCGTTAGAATTTCATTCAAAAATATTACAAACTCGCTGAGTTATCGTGCAGACACTGGAACCATGCACTGGTGCACGCAACTTCCCATAAAAATTACAATTTTTTATAAAACTCAATAATTTTTTATACACGGAAATAATGGTTTTGCTGAAATATTAAAAAATTTGGCCAGATACAGATTTGAAGATAATTTTGTTGGGTCATTAAAATAATTATGTAGGACGTCCAAAATAGTTGCTAGAATATCAAAACTTTTTGCAGCATTATCATCATGTTTGAGTGTCCTACATAGTTACTTTCGATGGTCTAACAAAATTATTTGTAGATCGGTATTTGGCCAAATTTTTAGATATTTTAGCAAAACCGTTTTTTCCGTGTATACATACACTCAAATATATAACAAAGAAAAAAGACCTGCATTGATTACTATATTATTTACTGAAAAAAAAATTCCCGAAAATAGCCCATTTTTTGCGCGCGCCAAAGATATGTAACCCCTTAAGTCATTCATTAAAAATTATTAATATTTGTTAATCTTATCATGTTTATATATAAAACAAGGTATGTCGTAACTCAAGGCATAATAGACAGGGTATCGTTGCGCCCGGCGATGATATTTCCTCGATGAGATTTACTGCGTCTGGATCGATCGGAGCGACGTATCGATCAGATAGATCGGGCCTGACCCATGGAACGGCCGGCGTATTACGTAACGGAATTCATGGGGAATGCATAAGAAACATGTGCACGTCGATCAGTCGACGAAGATACACACGATGCGTTAGCTATGCCAACATCAGTCAAGGAAAGTCGATGATATAATTTAATTCATACACGTAACAATTTATACATATACAATAATGCTGTTATTATTTCATATATATATATATAAACTTATTAAATATAATATAAAATTAAATGACACGTGCAACTAACGTATAACCCACATAATAAATGACATGTTTCGATAAAACTTGGAATGTAATGTTGATCGGCAACTTTTGCTTAAGTTACATAATTACGTGTCGATGAATTGAAAAAGGTAGGACATTGTAGTGTCTTATCGTTAATTTATTGAATACGGACAGAGTCGGAGATACAAATCACGTACGCGTTCCTTTGTACGCCTGCATTCTAGTCGGCTGCACATTTTTGTCGAAAGTGATAAACCCGTTGTATCTACTAAATAAAGACAGCCGCGCGATAACTTTCACGAGATAAAATTCTTACTTGGGCCCGGGTACACGATTTATCGAGCGGTAATCGAGTCGCAGCGATCGCGCGAATTCTCGGATCACTTTATTTGCCTAGCATGTCTCGCGGTAAATGCAGCTCTTCGAGGTGCACGAGACAGGTGATTCTCAGCTCCACCAAAAATTCTATATTTTTTAATTTTAATTCTGTGAAACAATCGACTGAATAAACGTAATTTCTGACGCGATTGTATCTACGTAAATAAATTCAGGTTTTTGAAAATGACAGAATAATAACGAATTTAATTCCGTTACAATTCTCGTTAACTTTGATAAACTTGAATAAAATTTGATTCAGTTTAATACGCAATTTTGTTTAAATATTGCACAAATGTAATAATTGTTTCACGAAAATTTGAACTTGAATAGTATTTTAATTATGCTTGTAATAATAACAATGTTTTAATATATCTGTTATGTTTTTCTTTTATCATGCTAACGGACTTTAATTACGAGAATTCGTCGGAGTTTTGATGGCTTTCTACGGGATTTCGGATTGTCTGTCACTCTGTGCGCGCATTGCAAAATTGATTTTGCAACACGCAAGTGGGACGGCGTCTGCCGCGAAACTCGTTTGTCCGGTTACTTTCCATTCGCGGGTGCACTTCGGCTCGCGTTCGCATTGATCGCTCGCATTTTTTTTTGTTTTGCTTTCCATAAACGCGCGAGGCCACGGCCCGGAATATTAATCGTTTTTTGGCCGTCGGGACACTCCGAACGGCGTGGATGAAGAATTCCGTGATGTCGTGAGCCTGTCGTGCGTCACTTCGAAATTGCCATCAATTTTGTAAACCTGAAATAAACGATCGTAAACGTTTCAATCTACCAGCATTTTGTTAATATTTTTAAATTAGAAATGTTAATTTTGTATTTGCGTTTTGGTACTGAAACGAATTTGATTTTACGTCGTTACTGCTTACGTCGTTGCCGATTTTTATCCTAAGGTAAATGTCCCAATAACTAAATACCCAATGATTAAAAATATGAAATTATTAAGATATTTGTCAATAACAACAAAAAAAAATGGCAAACTAAAAAGAAGTTAAGTATTTTGTATCATAATAAGTAATGAAAACATATAATTTGATTGCAAATTATTGCGAAAAAAGTTGTTTATTTTTAGTGTCGCAAGGACAGTCATATTTTCATTCATCTTCTTACCATCTTGAGTAAAACATAGTGTCTACATTTTTGAAACATTTAAACTAAAACTTAATATTTTTATGCTTCAGTATTTATGGCATTATTTAATGAGTATTCAATCATTGGGTTTACATTTTTCGTTTATTGGAACATGACTCGTTTTTTCAGTTCAGTTACTGGTACAATTGCTATAGTGTAATATATATCAATGAAATTTCACTTAAGTGTGTTTCCTTAGATTTATATGTTAGCATTTTTTTGATAAAACAAGACACCGACAAAACAAAGTTTCATGTGGATATTAATTCCTTTTGCAATGTCACTAATTATTAATCAATAATAATATAGAGCCGATCATACCTTCTTATTAGTTCAGTCATTGGGACATTTACCTTATAAATTTGGATAAAAATGATAAGAAGGGAGACGCGATATTCCGGTTCTTCTTTCTATTTGTTACATATCTTATTATCGTTTATTAATCGTTATCTTATTATACGACAAATATTGTTCTGCTATTTTGGATAAAATTGTCGATTCGAAATTATAAATAAGCCTTAAGGGGTTACATACCTATGTCGCGCGCAAAAAATGGGCTATTTTTGGGAATTTTTTTCTCAGTAAATAACATAGTAATTAATGCAAGTTTTATTAAAAATTATAATTTTTATGTGAAGTTGCGTGCACCAGTGCAGTGCTTGGTTCCAGTGTCTGCATAACTCAGCAAGTTTTTAATATTTTTGGATGAAATTTTAACGAAAATATTCTTTATAACATTCTCTACGAACTGTCGGGGGAAATTTTTTAATTTATAAAAATTCACGAAATTAGGTAACTGGAAGAAAAAGTTACAATTTTGCTTCAAAATTTGTTGCCACTTTTTTGTAAAAAAGAACAAGATGGAAAATAGGAAAAAGCTTCCGACAGTTCGTAGAGAATGTTATGAAGAATATTTTAGTTAAATTTGATCAAAAAATATTAAAAGCTCGTTGAGTTATCGTGCAGGTACTGGAACTATGTACGGTACACGCAACTTCCCATAAAAATTACAATTTTTCATAAAACTTAATAATTTTTTATATACATACATTTAAATATATAATGAATTAAATATAAAAAAACCTATATTGTGTGATTACTATGTTATTTACTGAGAAGAAAATTCCCGAAAATAGCCCATTTTTTGCGCGCAACAAAGGTATGTAACCTCTTAATAAGTGAATATAGACCGATATGTGACTAACACAATATATAGATATAAAGGCTATTTTCGATCAGATCTTTTTTGCCTAATAATATTTTATTGCGTGAATTTATGTACATTTTATAGCTCAGCCAACTACGCGCCAATTACTTTTCAGTCTTGAAACGCAGTCTTTTTAGCTAAAGCTGGAAATAGTAATATAACGTTAGATTAAATTGATAATCAATTTAATAATAATAATAATGATACTAATAAGAATTTTAAAGCTGTAAAGAACTAAAAATAAGCCTTTGAAAGAGACACGTTTTCTAAATTGGACGTTGTAGACGAGCGAAACTCTTGAAGCGTAATCTTCCTGAGTGTACTCACAGGATTACGTGATTATTAGGACGTTCATCCTGGCATGCGTTAATTTTTCCTTTGTTCGTCCTGCGACGAGTGTCCGGTCGCTCTCGGTTCGGCCGAGCTCGTCATTCGAGCGTTTTATCAAATTAACTCGTTTAATTGGGCACGTCCATTATTCCATGGCACTCGCCGGGTACGAAGAAACACGATCCTATGGGAAACGCGCGCAATTCCGCATTGGATCCGAATGACGTAAGCTCCCTCGCTTTTCCACAAATGTAAGAGATTTTAAGGACCTCGGATTTTTCGGATGAAGTTTGACACTTCGAAATTCGAGATAATTTTAGAACTGAAACTTTTTCCACTGAAATGTTTAAATTATTTTTTTATTTTGATTGTTTAATTTGCCTTGCATTTGTTTGTTAGGTTTTTTAAATTATTTTTATTCCACACAAAAATTTACCTTCTCGATTGGAAAAGCGTTTGAAATGGACGTGTAAAGACCTATAGAGCGAAGCAAAAATGTTGGCGAAATTACGCGTTATTATTTCAGCGGACCGGTTAACGGGTGATCTCGTTTGCGTAATAATCGGCTTGGGAATGGAAAACGACAATGGCGGTCGTGGCGGAATGCGCGACTGTCGACGGATAGGTACAAACGATAAATACCGCCCGCAACAAGATTGTCTTGTCCGTCGTGAGTTAACAAATACCGTTGTTAAATGAAAAGAGAGTTGAATTGCGATCGTTAAATCTAGCACCATTGTTGCGTCGAAATTTACTTGAGATTTCGCGACCGACGCGACGCTTACAATTAGATGTAGGGGTCCTAATCATTCGAAGCTTCGCAACTTCGAACTTTGAAAACTTCGAAGAATCCGAAGAAACGAAGAGAACTTCGAATATCGAAGTTTTCGAATTTTTCAACCCCAAAACCCTAAACAGTTAGAGATTGAAACTTCTCTATGTAATTTCAAAATTTTCAACTAAAAACATAAGATGCGCATGCTGAGTTTCTGTAATAATAAATTAACATAAAACCAATGTATTGGCAAGGTAAAAAACAATAATGCAAAATCTTGCAAAATTAATCATTTTTATTAATTTTGAAATAATTTAATAAATTAACTTTTTCATTTGTCAATATTCGCGAAATGATACATTTTAGTTTTTTAAAATATAGTTATACAATAATTTTTTTCAAACAAAACTAACATTTAGTACAAAAAAATTCAAAACTTCGATCCTTGAAGATCTTCTATAAAGCTTCAAATCTTCGAAAATTCGGACCTTTGAAATTGAAAATCTTCAAAGAAAAATTCCAGCGTTACTTAGATGTGCCATTTCCAAAAATTTAAAAAGAAACATGATATTTTTAAACAAATTCCTGTAAGATAGATGTTGGAATCGAATTGTCTGCAGCTCTCTTTCCTTTTTTTACTCAATTTTCCTTTCGCTGCTTTTTTTTCTCGGTCGGCACTAAACCCAGTTATGGCGAGACACGAGTAACGTTTGGAGGCACAACGCACGATCGCCGGTCCTTTATGGCATTCGGCCGAGTGTACGGAACGCGCAATTACCGGACACGACGTAAATGCCAGCCGCGGAAAGAAAGATCGCTAACCGTTTTAGACATGCGCCGATTTCTTCCGTCGAGAGAGGCACGAGACTGCCGACTCGTCGCTTTCACGAAACTTTTCTTTCGCAATGTCGCGCGCAACGATTCACCCTGCCATTTCTCGTCCCGTTGCATTTGCATGCTGCATCAAAGTCACCAAATCGACCCTAATTGCATCGATCTTTCGAACGCTAACATTTCATCAGACTTCCCGAACACACATTTCACTTGTTAGGACAAAGAAAAACATTAAGTAGATAAATAATAAGATTGATAATAGAACTCCCGATAATTTTAAATACAAAAAAATGAATAAAAGGGCTAATGGGAGTTAGCGCGGAAGACAGAGTGCAATAAATTTTGTGGAACGATTTAATACATGTTCAATATATATATAAAGTTTTAACAAAGCTTACATATATGAAACCTTTCATACGTTTCAGCTAATTAAATGCTATAAACAACATGAATCGTTAAATGAACCTATGTATTAAGTTAAGTGTTAATAAATTGCGATTCTTGGGTAACTCTTTATTTTGCTTGCGTAATTGCTAACCTGACTGGGAATTTCTCGCGAATTTAGAATACCGGGATTGTGGGGCAATCTTCTCTCTCTCTCTCTCTTTTTTCCTCGAGCGAGGACGACGCAATGAGCCTCGAAGGAAAGGATGCCACCGCCGAGACGACGTCGTCATCACTGCGATCCGAAAAAGTCCGCAGCTGCTGTCGCCAGATGCAACCGCTCGTTCTCGACTCACATCAGCTCATCTTAGCTTCGTTCTCGCTTCGAGGCACCCCGAATTACGCGATCTTATCGAAGGCTTGAACGACGCCTCAACTTGAGCGATGTTCCCAGGAGATCGTTCCAGATTTCCAGATTTATTCCAACCTTCGATTTTAACTTGGCTTCTCGGATGTCCGTCAGAAAGATTGCTTTCCAGTTCGATTTTCTCGCGTTCAATCATCTTCGGCTCAAATATTGATTAATCTTCCGGTGGTCGCGGCGTCCTGAGAGGTGCATGTTGACCTCAAGAGAAAACTGACAAAGCAATATTTATATGCAAAAAGTTAATTTTTTTCGTTTAAGGGGGTAGAAAGCGGTTTGAAATATCGAAAAATTGATTTTCAATTTTTTGCATTTTCAAATAACATGATTCTTCTCAGAAGTATTTTTCCGTACTTTCCCACAGTTTTTAATTGACGTAAGTTAAATATTTCACAAAACGATAATTAATCTACGATAACTATCTTTAATCTTATTATATTTAAATATTTCACTTTGAGAAACTATATCAAAACCTTAAACGTGATTTTCTCAAAACCATCTTTTTCAACGGTTTTGCAACTCAAGAACGAACAAAGATATCGAGATGTATTTTTTTTAAAATTAAACAGCATAAAATTTTCTACAAAACTGACTGCAAACAACTATACTGTTATTTATTTACATTTTATAGCAATAAAAAGCACTACTTCTTTATTTTTTAAAATATTTTTTACCGCCATTTTGTTAATTTTTACGGGATTTTTTTTATTCTAGTTCATTCTATAGTAGAAAGCTTCCGAAACATAATGCCGTTTGGTTCGATTAAATTTGTTAACTAGATCACCCACAATCTCTGCAAAACCACAACTCCGTGCAATTTACACCGCACGATAGATCAGATTGCAGCGGCTTTATATGTTAATATTTTCCAACTCTGTAAATAGTTTTTTATTGTTAATATATAGTATAAATAGTCCACAAAAGAATTTCGTATTTAATTTATTCCAATGTTTATATTAACGAGTTAAAATTTACCGAGTTTTCGTGCATTTAAATTTCTCTACCCTCCTTAATTGAATAAATATTTTTATTGAAACATGTTTTTTATGTTTCTAGATACGTTAAATTGATAGTCAAGACAATTGCATCTATAATTATTTTTATATGATTTTATTATATAGTAAAATAGACAGAGCACTTTTCAGGTGATCCGCGACTATCTTTGTTCCATGGAGACTCGCGACCAGCGGAAGGTTAATCGGATATTTCAATTGTTCGGAACCGTGCATCGTTCCGCGCATCTTCTCAACTTATTCGACAGTTTAACGCTCGAGCAGAGTCACTCGCCCTTGAATTTCAAAGAATGACCGACGAATCGGCGGCGTAAAACCAGCCGTTCGCGCTTTACGTCCCGCGCGTGATTTTTTCGTGCGCCTCTCGATCCTCTGGCGAGGCGAGTTCTCTCCGCCGCGCGCGATAGAAATACGATCGTACGAAGCGATTATTTCTTTGCGGCACAGAGCCTGGATAATTGCTATCTCGCTTATTGCGTCTCAGTCTCGCTCGTTGCGTTTTGGTCAGCGAGTATTTGGAATGAACGCAGTGGCGTAGTTCGAGTCCCTGTTAATCTTACCTGATAGATGTCTTTCTTTACTTTTACACAGTTGGAAAATTTGTGTTAAATTTAACACATTTTACGTGTTTCAGTCTACCCAAATTTTTGTGTTAATTTAACACAAGATGAATATGTTAAAAAGTAACACAAATGTGTAAAAATTAACACAAAAATGTAACACTTTGAAACAATTCGGCAACAAATTGTGGAAGCATATTTCTTCAGTAAAATTAACAGTTATAATATGTTAAATTAACATAAAAATTTTATTTATTTATCTTAGAATTTACGTTTTAAAACTACATTATTTCTATGTTATTTGTTCACTTACTCTCATAAATTTAGCACTAAGAAATGTTGAATATCAACACAAAATATGCAAATAACATAATCACATTATGTTAAATTAACACTCAGGTATGTTAAAAATTCAACACGAAAATTTTAACAAGGATCGGTTTTAACACAGTGCACAATGTTTTTTACTGTGTATCAAGACGCAAATTGTTTTCCTGTTACTCGTATGACTTGCAATATCGTGGAACAATATCGTTTTTACAATGTTATCGTCACAAGACGAGAATATCGATAATCAAATCTGAGGAATGATAGATTTTTACGAATCATCGAATTTCGAGATTAGGAGTCGACCTCGTTATAATGCGGATATTTTGATGCTGGAAGATTTGAACTCTCAATTACTTAGCACTTTAAAATAATTGTACACATGAAATGAGTAATTTTTTATATAAAAACAGGAAAGTATAAATGGGATATTGGGAGTCAGCGCTGTAATCAGTGTGCGCAATTTCTTTTAAGAATTAAAACATTTTAATACTCCATTACATTGTTATACAGGGTGATTCAGGAGGAGTTACCGCCTCTTACGGAGCTCATTTCTGAAGACATTTTGAGCAAAAATGTCATATAAACCCGCGTCCTAT
>NJRL01000550.1:78036-94778 GCA_003063815.1 Aphaenogaster rudis
CAACACTGGTGCACACTGAGTGCAATTTCATTGTTCCAATGTGAAAATCAAGTCACATATTTTCAGTGTTTAATGTTCTACTAGCAAAAATTTGTCAAATTAAACACAGTAGAACATTAAATACTGAAAATATGTGAACTGATTTTCACAGTGGAACAATAAAATTGCACTCACAATCAGTGTTGCACCAGTTTTCCTAGTGGAAAACGCTATAAGTCGATTTGAAAAACGTGTTTCTCACCGAGAGGTTGTCTCAGTTCTTCTTTTTTTGTATCTAACTCTTACTATAAACTGTTTTTTATAATTATACGAATATATAGACAGCCCCGAATGTACCGGACGTGATTTCGAGGGTTTTGACCTTCGATATGTCGATAACGAGCTTTTACTAACGTTATATCGGCTCGCAACGTTAAAACAGCATTCGTTCTCATTGATAGTGATTTAAATCAGCTGCAGCTGTTTGCAGCTCGTTAATCTACTCGTTATCTCCTAACTGAACTCCATTGTGAAAAAATACCAATATCGGTATTCGCTGCGCGCGCTCATCCATTTTCGGCTATCAGCTCTTCTCGAGCTTCAACTAATCTTCCGCTTAATAAAAGATTATTATGCATCGTAACCGCTGCGCTTCCAGGCGTTAATTGCTTCCTGGCGTCCGGCATAATTACTGCAACATCGGTATAATTACGTGTTTTATCCCATAAGCGAGGTAATCTATGGAATCGTTTCAATGAGCGAGTTTCAAGTTTAATATAACCGATTCATCCACTAATCCAATTCAACCTACAATTCTATTCCATCCTCCGATTCGATTCATTCGCCGTTATTAGCGCACGTGATGCACAATATCGTTCGACTCATTCGAACGATATTTATCGATTTAATTCTTCGAATTCCCTTTTTCCGAGAGGAAAACATATTGTACACGATGGATCGTTGTCGCCGAGGTAATATCTACCCCGCGAGGCCCACAATTTTAAAGGGCCACGTATGTAAATAACTGGGGGAGGGGGCGGGTGGCGAACAGCGTGACGCTTTCGAATTTTCGGGCGCAGGAAGTTGGGCGAAATAACGAAACAAAGAGGCGTGGACACAAAGAAACGGGAAGCCTCGTCGACAACGAAATAAGTCGACCACGAAAGGACATCCGGTCTCTCGGTCTCTCTTTCCGTCTCTTCTCTCTCTCTCCCTCTTTCCTTTCCCCCTGGTTCTTTCCCTCGGTTCTCGCCACAAACTTACGTTTCCTCTCGGTTTCACCTTCCGCACCACCTGTCGTTACCATGCGGATGCCAAGGGCTCACCTTGCTCTTGAAGGGCTCGCGTATGCGAGCGAATTTCAACCTCGAAGCATCGCGTTTCGTCATCACATCGCAGTTAAAGCTGCGTTACCGGAGATCACCATTTCCTATTAGAATTTACGCTTTTGTCCGTAATAGGAAGGGGACATTCAGAATTTCCTGCGAATGATAGTTATAAGGATCGATACGAGCAGATCTAGTTCCAATGAAGTTATGTTAAATGCATTTTGGAAGATCCAATTTTGCGTAGTTGGTTCTGTTATATGCGAGACATTCGAAATAATTTACAGAGCTTTTCTCTTAATTTCTACAGCGAGATTTGCCATTAAGCCGTACGTAATTCACATTTGACGCGACACATTTGGTGCGAAGATCAATAGAAAAACAGAACAGGGAAAATTATATGCAGGGAGAGTTGCCAAAATCGTACTACTTAAGGTATTTTATATTATCTTTTTTGTTTGATACTAGTTTGCAAGTTAATATTGGAAATTGCAGCTTGATGTTTAAGACATCTACTATTATATGTTTAACCTTTCAACACACAAGTCTAAATTAATAAACCTTTTTATAACATAATATAAAAAGTACGATTTCAGCAACCAGTCTCTTAAATCGTATACTGAGAAAAAAGTGTTGGGTATTTATGACTATAATTGTATAGTAAAATAATTATAGTTATAGGAGGTCCTTTTTTATTGCCAAAATTGCTATTCTGTTAGTAATAATAACTTTATTTGCATAGTTTTGCCAATCATGGTTAAAACAATTATAAAAAAGTGTGCAAATTAGAAATTTGCACAGTGCTTCCTCATCAATTTAAAGGGGATCAAATTAAGAAGAGGCACAACGCATCATCAACATTTTAGTTGGTTCACAAAGCTTCCTCTATGAGGAAGTTTTTTTATTTCTTCTTTTTTTTAGTTTGGCTTCCTCATAGAGGAAGCTTTGTGAACCAACTAAAATGTTGATGATGCGTTGTGCCTCTTCTTAATTTGATCCCCTTTTAATTGACGAGGAAGCACTGCAAATTTCTAATTTGCACACTTTTTTAAACTTTTACAAATAATTTGGCCTCAAATTCAATACCAATCTTCTTTTAATGATACTCTATCGATTAAAAAAAATTAAGCTCGATATCTCCACATTTGCGTAAGTTAGAGCAACCATGGACATTTCTCAAAAAATTCAAAATTTTCTTAAAAAAGAACCCCTTTACCGATCATCACGGAATTCAATAGGAACCTTCTTTAAAAAATTCTTTTTCAATTAAAAAAAAGCAACCCGATATCTCCAAAATTGCGGAAGTTAAAGCAACCACGGACATTTCTCAAAAAATTCAAAATTTTCTTAATATGAGCGCAAAAAGAACCCTATTACCGATCATCGCTCAATTCAATAGAGATCTTTCTTAAAAAATTCTCTATCGATTAAAAAAAAACGAACCCGATATCTCAAAATTTGCGAAAGTTATAGCAACCACGGACATCCAATCCGCACACACATACACACATACATATACGGACATACGCACACACGGACATTTTGTAGAAATATAAATTTTCGACGTTTCAGAACATTCTAAACACATTGGCATTAAAAACTGAAAAAAAAATTTTTTTCACGAAAACAAAGCTTCCTCTATGAGGAAGCAAAATATAGTTGGCGCTAAAAATAATTATAAATTATGGTAATTGCAACTTTCTTTTTTTCTCAGTGCCTACCGGTACCTATTCTATTCTATCGGTTTCCAAAAGCATAGCTCTTTTAAAAATAACAAATTTACGAATGAAAATAACAAAAAATATGTTTGAAGGATTATATAGCAACACAAAAATATTCAATATATAATAATAATACGATTAACAATACGATTTGAAAACACATGTTTTTTACACAGTCGCATTTAACTTATCACAAAGGTCAGGTATATTTAATTTATCATTTTACAACTATACATATATATAATTATTTATGTAGTCATAAAATGATAAATAACATAATATATATAAATGATAAATAAAAGATTATCATAAAATGATAAATAAATAAACACGAATTGTGTCAAATCATACCAGTACGATTTAAGAAACCTATAAAGATATTGATTTAATTTTTATATAATAATTGTAATGTGTACATAAAATACATATAAAATGTTTTACAATAAATCTACTTTTATAAAAACATAAAAATGCAGAATGAAGCTGCTTTGTTAAATTATTTTGAGCTATATAAATTGATTCAAAATTACATCAATAATACTTACTTGATTTTTTTAAATATTTATAACACGCACAAAATAAAATGTAATCTGGCAATTTTTCGCCTACATTTTTGATTGCCTATGTATTTTATATTAAAAATTTTTATCGTTAGATGTCGTTTATATTCAGTAATATGAAAAAAATTGATGAGATACGATTTAGGTGACGAGTACGCATTAGGCAACTCTTCCCTATATTTTTGCGAAAACGTTTCTATACCGTTTCTATGTACAAACCACGTAGGTTTAAAGTTACACAAACAAGGGAAGTTTCTGCGAAGGGAAGATTTGGCGATACCAGTTTCCCTTTTCGGAATTTTTGAGACCCTAATACGTGGCGCCAAGTCGCCGGGTTCGCCCGGTCGGAAAATGAAGAAGAAGGTCGTGGGAACGACTCTAAAACGTCGAAAAGCACGATCCGACCTAATTGATTGGGAATAGTAGCGGCTAGAGAAGAGCGTGCGGTTTCAGGAAGAATCGAGTTTACGCGCTCGACGGCGACCATGGCAACGTTTGCGGCTGGTGGGGGTTTTAAGAACGACAGACCGATATACGCCGCGGAGCGAAGGGGGCACAGTTAGGACCGTCGGACGAGACGGGGGGTACGGCGCCGGGTACGGCGCAATGACGGATGTAGAACTGGACGGAGGCACCCCTTATTGTCTTCGTATTTGTTCACTTGGCGCCTCGAAAATAATCACTTTAGATCGCAGAAGAGTACGTGAGAGAATGCGTAAAAGCAACGCGTGGGAGAAACACGTGTCCCTTTATGTTTCGCATTCTCGGGGGCGAAAGTCGGAAAACGATTTGTAGCCTTAACGACGACGATATATGGCACTGTCGACGGAACCTTTGTTAATACACCACAAATACATAAATTACCTTTCACGAGTATTTCGACGAATAGTTGAAGAATGGCGCTCGGGACAAGTCGAAGACACTTTCGAAAGGAAACGTCGAAAGGAAGAGGTTGCTTCTCCTTTCTTCAGGGAAGACTGTAAATTCAACGTGATCGAATTTCATTTCATTCGAAGCGTTTCTCGCGACGAGCGGGAACACAAGGTGCTCGAGCTCCAGTTTCCTCGCATACAATTCAAGGTTATTCGTGCTGATTAGCGATGGGATTAAGTATCTTACAAGGTTCAAATCTGTGTTGGCGTAGTTTCGAACTCTCTATGATTACTTCGAAAAATAAAAGCAATACTTCCAAGTAGACTCGAACCTGGACGAAATAGGTTCGAACCCTCTATGAGTACCTCGAGAAACAAGAGTATTACTTCCAAGTAGACTCGAACCTGGATCAAATATGTTTAAATCTTTTATGAGTACTTTATTAAAAATTTTATGTTCCTTAGAAACGTTTGTAAAAAGCGACAATTATTTTAATATATTATTTTATTATAATTTAAAACTTTCACAAATAATTATTAATTTTACATATAATGTTGTATATTATTACATTTATTACTTTTTTTCTTTTTTTTAATTATTTAAACTATGTTTTTGATCCTTTCATCCGAATTTTTTGTACTTTTAAGATCTCTAAGATGTTAACAAACATATAATAAATATGAAAAATCAAATTTTGTTAGTTGTAACAATGCTATAAATAAACAAATTGTGAAAAATTGTATATTTTTCAGAAAAAATGTATTTTTTACAGTAATCTATAAGTAATATCGTCATTAAACTTGCATATTTTAGATTTTTAGGGTCGCTGATTACGAATCTGAGGTCGAAATTCAAAACTTCAAAATGGCGGATCCAAAATGGCGGACCTGAATTGCGAAAATTTAAGCGATTTGCGTGAAATTGCATCCGCCATTTTGAATTTTTAAATTTCGACCTCAGATTCGTAATCAGCAACCCAAAAAACTTATAAGTACATAGGTTGCCTGTAAATTAACAATAAAGAAAAATGTGTGCTTCAAAGGGTTAAACTTATAAATTCATTCTCAGAGTTCGAGTACTATAGTAAAAGATTCGATTCTTATAAAAAAAAACTACGTAAGACGGTATCAACTACTTATAAGTACATTTCGAATCTTGCATACTTATTCTAAAATTCGAAACTAACTAGTCGGGATCGATTGCCTCGCAAGTACATTGTATGAAATATTATTTCTTATGAATATTACTTGAATCCTAGAAAATGAAACTTGATTATTGGATTTGACTCGGATTTTTAAGTACATATTGAACTTGAGTGCTCATGTTAGAGTGCTCATATTGAACTTGAGTGCCCATCTCTAGTGCTCATGTGCGCGTCCCCTTCCCCCAGGCTTCTCTGCGTCCGGCACTGTCGAGGGACGGCGAGCGGGCGAGCGCGCTCGCCGCTTCGCCAAACGCGCTCAGTTCAGTCGCGTCTTCGCACTCGCGGCGTGAGGTCACGTGTGTCGTTTGAGTACCGCTCCGTACTCTCGCGCGCTGTCCTCCCGCGTGCAGTCGCTCACGCGCGTTGCACCGCGTAGGACGCTGCGCGATCCTTTCGCGTGATCACTGACTTTCTATTCCGACCTCGCTCGGCGAACCTCGCGTCGCCCGCTAACGTCGCGACGTTTACTCGTGAGCCGCGGCGGTGAGTAGAGTGAGAGAGAAAGAGAGAGGGAAAACAGGTTGCGTCGCGTGCACCCTGTTTCGGGAGTGCGAAATTCGGAGTGGCCGACGCAGGATGACAGCCGGCGTGATCGGTGACGAGGATCGTCGGCGCCGGACAACGGCGTTTGCATTCAGGCCTGATCGGACACTGTAAAATTCCGTACCGTTTTCGGAACCGTTTGCCTTCCCTCCACTCGGCAGACAGTGCGTCATCGAGAGAAATTTTACGTCCTGAAAAACGCGCCGCTTCGAATCGGAGTAGAATGCGTGCGACGCCGACTTCTTCGTAACTTTATCGAGGAGCGTTAGCACGCACCGGAGGCCGAAGTTTGAATTCCACGCGCGTGAAGTTAACGTCGAGATATCGCCGGTCAGATACAGCTGACGCCTAACTTCACATCTCACCGGTCGGAAACCTTATCGAAACACGCAGACGACAAAGCGCCGCAGGTACCTGCTCCCGGGAGGGCGGAAAGTAAATCCTCTAATCGTTCGGAGGCGCGAAACTCGGACGGGATCCGAGTTCTCGACCCCGACGATCCCGGATCGAAAGCGGAGGGACGTTGAAGTGGAATACCGCGGTATCACCGGACGCCGTGAAGTCCGCCGTGAATCCGAGCGCAACGTCGATCGATCGAGAGAAGTGGTTTTTTTAAACGACGGTTTCTATCGTGACCGCGCGTTATGATGGGGGTACTGAGATGGAGGCACGATCTCAGATCGGAGGCCGCGGCGCAGCAACAGCAGGAGCAGCAACAACAGAGAGCGGAGCGATCAGCCGGACACAACAGTCACGCGCACACTTTCCCAAAGCTCCTGTCGCAGGTGAGTCCCCCTCTCTTCTTCCCCCCCCCATCTTCCCTCACGTCTCAAAGACGCAACGCTGATGTGTCCATCTCGACAAGTTGACGCTTGGGATAAACAGATTTCTCTATTGTTTCGGTCTTTTTTGAAATACAAATTTTCAAACGTAATTAAATTTTTGCCATGTAAAAAGTCACGAAATCTTCTTGATACGTGTTGTAAACTAAATAAATATATTTTGTAAACAAATTGTTTAGTATGTAATAACGCAATGATGTTATGCGTAATATTGTTATACTGATTAATAAGATAATTACGTTTGAAATTTCATATTTCAAACGTAATTATCTTTATAGTTTTATTATATACGATAAAAATGCAATTATATAAGTGATATATAATAAAACTATTAATCCCTCGATGTATATTGTAAACGAGTAGTTTAATACATATAGTAATGATATTATGCGAGGTATTACACTGAATGATAAGATATTGTACACAGAACCCAAGAATAGAGTACGGTATACAATATTACGACGATACACGCACGCGAAATTCAGATATGTCGGACATTCGGGTACTTTGAATATTTACGAGCGCCGTTTTCGTCGGAGGAATGCGAAATCCTCGATACGCGACGTCGCTCTCGTTTTATAAACGAGAAAATATCATAGCGGCTTCCTTTCTTTACGTGTCTATAAGAATGCCGATGTTGGTAACGAGCCAAGCCGCGGTATAGAGGAGCAGCGCGACGTCGCGAAGGACAAGAAGAAGGAGCAGAAGAAAGGCGCGGCGTATCGCGAAACGAGAGCGTTAACTGTAACTCCGGCCCGGTGGTCTCTTCATTTTCCTAGCGTGGCCCGTTACATGCTCTTAAAAAAAGTCCCATTCTCCCACGAGTGATCTCGCGGTTTCCGCACACGCGTCATTTGGCGAGAGAGAGAGAGAGAGAGAGAGAGAGAGGGGGGGGGATATCCCCATATGCGGAATTGTCGCGGACGCGTCGGGGTCTTTTTTAAACAAGCGCCATCCGTTGCTCGATTCTAGCGCGGATGTAGAAGCAGTATGGTACTAATCTACCGTATATATATAAGTTATTATACCAAGTGGTTATCAATCGCATTAAGGGAGTAAGTAACGTTCATGAGATAAGATTGAGTGTTGAATATACAGGGTGATTCTAAATAAGTGCGACAAATTTTAGGAGATGATTCTTAGTCGTAATTAAGGGGGTCTTTCATATAAACATACCTACAGGGTGGGCCATTTTAATCATTACACACGATTATCTTCCGAACTATTCGTTATTCGAAAAAATGTTTCAAGTAAAACTTACTCTGTTTCGAGGGGGACATCTTATGATAGACACAGGTTTTTTCTAGGTGGAGGTATTCCTGAGATTTCAAGGTGATCTTTGTTTTTTTAAATGGAATCACATGATTTTCTTTATATAATATAATTCCTCCAGTTATTTGGCATATAAAAGTATTAAGGTAAAGTTATCAAAAAATCAATAGTTTACAAGATATTTCATATTTTATTCTGACATATTTTGACATGAAATATAAAATATCTCGTAAACTATTCATTTTTTGATAACTGTACTTTAATACTTTTATGCATAGAATAGGGGGATGAATCAATTGATGTGAGGAAAACACATGGTTGCTTTTCAAAAAAATATGTAATTGCATATTGCAAATTGAATAATTTATTTTTAAAATAACCATGTGTTTTCCTCACATCAATTGATTCATCCCCCTATTCTATGCATAAAAGTATTAAGGTACAGTTATCAAAAAACGAATAGTTTAAGAGATATTTTATATTTCATGTCAAAATATATCAGAATAAAATATGAAATATCTCGTAAAGCTGTCTCTTATACACATCTAGATGTGTATAAGAGACAGGTTTAAGAGATATTTTATATTTCATGTCAAAATATATCAGAATAAAATATGAAATATCTCGTAAACTATTGACTTTTCGATAACTTTACCTTAATACTTTTATATGCCAAATAACTAGAGGAATTACATAATATAAAAAAAATCATGTGATTTCATTTAAAAAAACAAAAGTCACTTTGAAATCTCAGGAATACCTCCACCTAGAAAAAACCTATGTCTATCATAATATGACGCCCTCGAAACAGAGTAAGTTTTACTTGAAACATTTTTTTGAATAACGAATAGGAAGATAATCGCGTGTATTGATTAAAATGGCCCACCCTGTAAACTTCTATATTCCTCTCTGAGGAGTTACACCCCTCCAAAAGGAGAGATAAAAATTAAATTTTTATTTTTATTTTCAAATTTTGGACAAGTTAAAGAAATGAAACTTAGTGGACATTTTCTACTAAAATGGATACTTAATAATATTTTTTTAATCCTCCCGTATCGTTATAAGGGGATGAAACTAGCAACCCGTAAGTATTCAATTTTTTATTAGAACTTTTTAATGGGCCGGAATGTGATCATCTAAAAATATGCGTTAGAAAGCTTGATTCCTTTAGAAACTTTTATTTCTTTTATTTTGTTAATAGTAAAATTAATAGTTTTCAAGAAAAAACAATACATTATCATGCACAGGCATAGGTTTTTCAAATTACGAGAAGTTGAATTTTAGAATAAAACAAGCAAAACAAAATTATAGTAAATGTTGGAAAAAAATGGAACAAAATGGAACAAAAATGACACAAAATTATAATAAATATTCTAATTTTTACCTCCTCCTTTGGAGGAGTGCAACTCCTCAGGGAGGAATATAAGAATATATGTTTATATGAAAGACCCTCCTTAATTTTCGACAAAGAATCTCTTTAAATTTTTCGCACTTATTTACAATCATCCTGTATAAAGGTTCAACTCTCGATGAAGTCGGAAAGAAATGGGAAAAAAGTAAACCCTTATTTTCAACTGGTGTTCATACAAACCGGCCGCGATCATTTTAGTCGTTTCGCGATTTCGTTTTTTAAAATCGCGACGATGACCATGCCGATCGTCGCGCACGTATCGGGTGTAATTATTGTACATTCGAAGGGCCGCGGCGCTCGACCAGCGAGTTAAACGCGATCTCTTAACGACCGGCTAGCACGTGCTCGACGACAGGCATTTTAATTCCCCGCAGAAGACGCGGCACTGAGTTCCGACTGCCGAGAATTACGCTTGTCGCTCGATGACCGGTGCCGGTCGATCTCGTGCGCGATTTCAACCGCGTGCAGCCAATTATCGTTCTCTTTTTTTGTGCCTGACCTCGCCGTGAAATTCGTAATCGGATGTTGCGGCTATCGCGGACGATTGAATTGAGAATCGCACTCGGTGATCTAAAGCGTTTTTAATAGAGGAATTAAGAATCTGATGAATAAATACGGAAGTTGGAAGCTGTAGTTTTTAGCCGAAAAATTTCTGTGCAGAAATAACGAGGCATACATTGCCGAGAGATAATACTCGATAAAGAAACGTTCGTGTCGCTACGTATGTCATAATTTAAATAATCGAAGCGCTCTAATTTGAGACGTCAAGTTCTTGGAAAGATTTATTCACAGTGTACTCGAAAAGAGAGCATCGCTGGAGATTTTGATGCATCTAGACGCGCCTGTGAAACTTTTATTTTTAACAGCAATTAACGCGCTCAAAGATCTTGAAGCGGAGAAACAACGATTCGATACGTCTGTCAAATCATCACCGAGGATTTTGATTTATCCGCGTGTATATCACTCACACTCTCATCTCCACACCTTCCATCTTTCATTGAAAAAAAATTCTTGGTAAACTTGTGCATTTAGTAATACTTCCTTTTGAAGTATTTGATTATTATTACCGATTATAATAATAATAACAAAACATTTTGTAATAATTATAAACATTTTAAAAGAGTAAATTTTGTTTAGTTGAGCCAACTAAATTATGTAATACTTATTATACGTTTAGTTGAAACTATTTCACCAAGTTGCTTGGTAACATTAACCAAGCCTGGATTTTTATAACCAAGCCTTTCTTTCAGTGTTGATAGCATACTCATCGCGCTATGTCACAGTTTTATCCCATCATCGAGGCGCGACTGCGAGATGTCGAGCGGTTGTCGACGCGGAGAATTCATCCGTCGTGGCTTCGAGAGCGTCACCGATCTTTCCGCGTCGCAAAAACTTTCTCACCGTTTCTCTATGTCGAATTGCATAATTCATATTTCCAAGCGGGAAAGCGCGATTTAGATCTGGAATAAAGACGAGCGGCGCGACGCGACGCGACGCGACGAGACGCGGTTTGAGAATAGGCTCTCGAAGTCACGCGCCACGCGAGAGAACGTTTTCTCGTAGCCGTGAAAGACGATCACCGGGCGAGCGAGCAGCCGTTTTAAAAGGCGCTCCGCAAAAGGGGCCGCACAGCTGTTCACGTGTCTCCCGTTCTCTTCTTCTCTTCCACACTCTCTCTCTCTCTCTCTCTCTCTCCCTCCCCCTCCCTCCCTCTCTCCCCCTCCCTCTCCTCGTTTTGACGTATAAGGCCCGAAGCCAAAGCAGGCTCGTACGAACTCATACGAATGCGCAACCGAAGGAAGATTTTAGTCGGTTAACGTTGCTAACGATACACCACCGAGGGACAACCATATAGGGTGTCGCCCGGAGAAAGGGCTTCCCTCAAAATGCCGCTGCGAAATAAATTCTTTTGTGCCTGCGTAGGACTGGGAACGCGACTCCTCACGACCGGGAGCGTGTAGTGAAATGATACAAGTGGACCAGAGGAATAAACGATAATGCAATCTTAATTAGCGCGAGATAACGCTAATGACTATTGCGACAAGCGTAATTGCGGTGTAAATGCGTTCGAGGTTGACAAGAAAGAAAGCACGAAGCGAGGAGACACATGTAGAACATAAGATAGAAATGAAATCAAAATTAAGAATTTTCTAACATGATTTTATTTCTAATTAAATGATACAATTTTGTGGATGCGCAATAAAATAAAATTAAATTAAATTAAATTAAATATTTTATATCTAAGTTGAGAATCGTATAAAATTAAAAAAATGCATGTGTTTGATATGTACACGGATAGAATAGGTTTTATTGAAGTATTTGAAAGTTTAACCAGACACAGATTTGATAATAATTATTTTGATGGTCCAACAGAATTATTTACAGATCTATATCTGGCTAAATTTTTAGATACTTCTGCAAAGTCGTTCTTTCCGTGTAAAGAGTGTGCTTGCAAGGTATAAAAAACTGACTTGACAAATATTAATATTTATCGAATTGTGAAACTGAAAACAACGTCAAACTCGTTCAGGCGGAAAAAGGAGCATCGTCGTGTGTGCGAGTGTTACAAGAACCTATACAAACGAATGTTACACCCTATATAAACAGCCAGGTGCACTCACCCTGCAGCTGTCGAGCCGCCTGGTTTCCGGCTAACGAAATGGCGAAAAATCGATTTGTCTTGTCCGGAATTTGGTCTCTCTTGCCATCGCCTTTTTAATATCTATCGCAAAATATCAGCGCTTGAAATAGCCGTTTACTGAAACGAAGAACACAAGCGTTACTCAATTAAAATCAGGCTTTCTGATCATCAGAGCGATCCTAGAATTAGAAAAAAATTTTTATATCGTTACAATCGAGGCCTTTCTCGGAAGTTACTGCGTCTATCTTCGTATATTTGACTGGTTACCAGCTTCGTATTTTCGACCTTAACCCCGTTCTCGCGTGCGTAGAATACGATTGCAGG
This sequence comes from Aphaenogaster rudis, assembly GCA_003063815.1. Lineage (NCBI taxonomy): Eukaryota > Metazoa > Arthropoda > Insecta > Hymenoptera > Formicidae > Aphaenogaster > Aphaenogaster rudis. Next base: position 90,732 of record NJRL01000550.1, read on the forward strand.
CGCTAAACGCGATAAGAGTGCCTATTTGAGCCAGATAGGCTTGATTAAGTTAGACTACCCGCGGAGATCCGCGCAAACGATTAGACATCCTCGGCGGCGCTGAGCAGAACAGAACGTTGTAACGAAACGATTTTCCTGAAATACGATTAGCTCCTTTCTTCATTTAATATTAACATCTGTCGATATTCAGACATGCCCGAAGTTGCCATATATTTGACGTTAATTCTTTTAAGTAATTCTGTCTAAAAGTATTTAATTGACATGAGTAATATTAAAGGGTTAATTAAAAAGCAATGTGTTTATTCCATTAAAAGAGTTCAAAAAACGGAGATAACTTCAATTTGCAAATAAGCGCGATCTTTTGTTATCTCTGACCTTCAAGTCAGATAAATACGCGGCGTCGGCTTTGATGTAGCGAAATAGAGCGAAATTCTTGCATAGGACACGGAAAAGGGAAAAGGGAGAGGATTTGGCTGCACGAAATGCATCCCTGACCTGTTTCTTAAATCCTGACCAACCAGTCCTACCGGTGACAGGATGAGGTGGGTGATGATGTATAAGCTACGGCTACGTTAATACAGCGTGATATTGCAGGGTGTTTACTACCTGAAAAAATCTGGAAAACCTGGAATTTTCAGGGGATTCCTTTTTTACCCTTGAAACTTATGGAATTTTCATGGAATTTTATTAGTGCTTAGGAAAATTTTTAAAATTTTACTTTTAAATTTAAATTGTTTCTTTCTGAAAAAATTGTTTTTTTAATTATTTTTTTTATAATGCAGATGTCGACAATTGGTTAACAATAAATTTGGCATACATTTGCGCGTATATTCACGTACATTCTCGTGTGATATTCGCGAAGTTTTATTTTAAAAAATCAGAGTAAAAGATAATACAGAAAAGAATTCACTGTTACTAGAAAAAGATAGGTATAGTCTCGTGGAAGAGTATAAGAGGAAGAAACATTAAAAAGGGCGTATAATAAAATAAATTCGTTTCAAAATTGCATTAAAAAATTATCTAATCTTACATGGAATCTTTAATAAAAATACCTGGAAAATCCGGGAATTCTCAGGGAATTTTTTTTCATGATTTGAGTAAACACCCTGTAATGGCTTATCAGGGATATCTCCTTATCGGAAAGAACGATTTTGCTAAAGAAATATTTAAAAATTTAGCTGGATACACAGATCTAAAAATAATTATAATTGTTGGATCAAAAAAATTATGTAAGATACTCAAGCTGGTTGCTGGAATGTCAAAACTTTGCAGCATCATGCTTGAGCGTCCAACATAATTATTTTCAAATCTGTATATAGCTAAATTTTTAGATACTTTAAAACCATTCTTTCCGTGTATACTTCTAAATTTTATCTTTTCGACATGCAGATTAACATTTATGATACCAGATTCGCGTATAAGTAGGATGTTCACGCTTCTTCCGAGAAACCAAGAAAACTGGGGATATTTTTTCTTTAATTATTGAAGAACTGGAAAGTTTTCGTAGAGAATAATTTAGTGGAATTTAATGATTTTCTCTCTTGATTCTAAAATAATTTTAGAACCTGATGGTTTACGCAATTTTTCAGCCTTCGTAATTTTAATTTCGAATTAGATTTCAACCGAATAACTCCGGCGAAGTAATCTCAGGTAAAGATTGTACACTGCAGTTCACCGCGATTCTGTTGGATCCCTTTTGTGCGGTTCTGTTTGATGAGGCTTTTACAAGTGCGACTGCTAACGTATGTACGAATGATCGGAGTCTCGCCGACCGCGTCTAGCAGACAATTTCATTCCTGGCACACCTCGCGAGCCCGTGTACATACGGGACTGTACATGGGCGCGTCCAACAATGCGCGCCTGCACTGAATTATTCATCCTCGCGAGAGAGAAGGAGAGAGAAAGAGAGAGAGAGAGAGAGAAGCGACTGCTCTCTCATTCGCGTCTTTACCTTCGTCTCTTTCTCTCTTCTTCGCCTCTTCCTCTGCCTACTCGACTCTCTTTTTCCTCGCACGTAGAGGCAGGGATCCCTGTATTCGACGACTTCCCGTCCTCCCTCGGTCTTTTATTTTTTCCCTCTTCCCATCCGCGCGTGCAGACCGCCACTCGACGAAGAAGCGGCGAATGAAAAAATCACGAGCGCCTTGACCCTCCGTAATCCGCACGTGTCACGTCGTCGTCGAGAAAAGTGTCGCAGAATCACGGGTTTTATTTGAGGAGTCCTGTCCTGCGACAGGATTCGACGCTGTCCTCTCCGGAACAGGAACGGATCTATCGCGAGTGGTGCGATATTAATTTATCAATGCATGATAAAAATAATGGCAAGCACTCCTCTGTAAATATCACTTACGAATGGAGAACTTTTGAATGTCTTAAGACTCAATAACGAATTAATTTATCAATATCATACGTGATAAAAATAATAGCAAGTACTCTTCTGCAACTATCACTTATACGAATCGAGAATCCTTGAATGTCTTAAGATTCGATAACGAATCACATAGCGTACTCTTCGGTTAGGATCTCCATAAGGATAATTTTACGAGTTCGCAGAAGTTCACACGATTATTACTTGAATGTGCAATGTTTCCATGGTGGATCGCGAAGTTTTAATCCAATAATCCATAATTCCAAAGCGAGAGAAGAGCTTGAATTCTCGTAAAGAGGGGATTTCGATCCCGGGTTTATGTCCAGGGTCAGTTTTGATTCGCGGTCTGCCGCATCTCCTGTATCATTTCTTTGATTGCACACGAGGGAATAGAATTCGCGCGAGTCCACGTTGAGGTGAACGGCGTTAATGATCGTTGCGGCGCGCCGGCAGGACGATGTAATTGCTCCTCATCGCGGGGCGCGTTACATCATCGCTTATGTGATTTCAGCGCGGGACATGATGCACGGCTATTTCGTGCTCTATCGCGAGCATTAAAGAGCGTACGTTTGCTTCTGCGTGTCACAGCCAGTTCTCGGACCTTATCATCGCTTAGGCGTGAGGTGCAGCCGCTCAAATGAGCGACAATGATAACAGATTAGACATTGGTTTTATTTCGTGATATGACGATCTAATGGCTAATATCCATTTCCATCAATGTAGATTAATTTTAATCTCGGTTTAACTTACTCTTTATCTTTTTCTCATTCTTAGAACTAGAAAAAGATAAAGAGTAAGTTAAACCCAGATTAAAGTTAATCTACATTGGTGGAAATGGATATAAGAGTAATTGTGTTAGTCCTCGAAAGACGTATTCTTTGGAGGACTATAGGTTGGGTCATTTTTTTATTCCGTATTCTGTTACATAATCAAAAGGTCGCTCCGCGTATAAATATAGTACATAAAACAACAGGAAAAAGGCAGTGGTTTTGATTTTTGATACCCTTGCGATGTAAAGAGGAACGAATGTACGAATAATTTTTGAAAACTAACGAATCAGGTCTCGGACCATCACCAGCCAAGGATTAAGCGTGGCGTTTCTCGTTTTAGAAAATTTAATCAGATATGTTACGAACGTGCCGAAAGCGTAAGCATGATGCACAGATGCGTGCACAGATGGACTAATCTTCCGCATAAATTCTGCATAAATTCCGCATAAATTCTATTGATTCAGACGGTCATATGTCGATATGCACACGATGGTCTTCAGATTGTATATTGGTCCGTGAAATTTTACTATTTAAAAAAAATTTTTGAATTTATAATTTATGATATGAATTTACATATATTTTTGAAGAAATTAATTGAACACTTTTACATAAAAATAAAATTAAAAAACTCACATAAAACTTATTTTGATTAATTTGAACTTAAAATATAAAAAGACATAAATTCACTATCTTCTGAGAAATTTTACTGAGATGTATTAACAGGTCACAGCCGCTGACGTAATAGTTTTATAAACTATACCTGATTGCCGTTGACGTAGTAATATATATTTTTAAAATATATAGCTGGCTGCTGACGTAATACAGGGTGTTTACTACTTGGAAAAACCTGGAGAATTTAGAATTTTTAGAGAATTTCTTTTTTACTCTTGAAAATCAAGAATTTTCATG
>NJRL01000550.1:148664-164417 GCA_003063815.1 Aphaenogaster rudis
AGAGAGAGAGAGAGAGAGAGAGAGAGAGAGAGAGAGAGAGAGAGAGAGAGAGAGAGAGAGAAGCGCGCCAAGGTGAAAAAAGGTACAATTCATATATATAAATTCGTAAGATTTACATGTAAATTCGAGAATTCTCTAAATTCGTCTGTGATGGTTGTTCCTTTTAACATGACTATGGCTGTTACTTTTGACAACTTCGAAAATTCGAAGCTACGAAGTTAACTCCGAACCTTCGAAGTTAACTTCGAAGAACCTTAAACTTCTCGAAGGTTTGGAATTAACTTCAAAGAACCTTAAAGTTTTCGAAGGTTCGGAGTTAACTTCGAAGCTTCAAATTCTTTCGAAGCTTCGAATCTTTGAAGTTGTCAAAAGTAACAGCCCTAGTCATGATAAAAGGAACAACCATCGTAGACGAATTTAGAGAATTCTCGAATTTACATGTGAATCTTTATCAAACAAAATTAAAACTTAAAAATAGAAGATTGAAGGAAAATTCTGTAAAGAGAATTAAGTATAAAAATAAATTTTCCGGGATGATAATCATTACTGTGGTTATTTGTATTTTTATTAAAATTGCTGCGAATATACTAGGTATATAGTAGGAAAGTATAAAATGACTTTATTTTCCATTTCTTCTTTTTCTGTATGTCTACTTTTTCTGTATATCGTTTCTCGTACTGGCTATAAAATGTTTGTAGATCCTGTATAAACCTGCAGAAATATTGATAGAAAAACTCAGGTGCTTTAAAAAAAAATGAATAAAACATTTCATAGAGCGACTGTTGAAAATTCGTTACCTTCGGGCGATGGAAATGCTACATCCGGCCTTGGGGTTCCTATATTCTGCCGGGGTGCTCCTATGCGCGCAAAAACGCATAAACGCGCTGAATAATTTAACGTTCGCCGTGTGTGCATGCTTTATCTCTCTCGGCTGTTACGTGCGCGATCGCGTGGCACGAGGAGGCGAGAGAAAGAGAGAGGAAAACAGGGAAAAGGAGAAAGATAAGGAGGCGTGCCGGTGTGATAAAACGCAGGAAAGGCCTTGCCTCGCTTTTTCGTAATCGCGCGTCGATTACGTGTTCGCGGGTGTTCTCATCGAAGAATATCTTTCTCGCAGGCGATCAACGAGTCTCTAAATGTGAGCTCCCTGATCCCGGTCATGTGCCCTGGCGCCGGCACCTTGATAGCCCGATACGACGAGCACGCCTTGGTCTCCAGGTTCAAGTTTGGTGTTCTCCATCAGCGGGCTGGCCAACTTACCGAGGAGCAGCTCTTCGGCAATCGGCAGATCACACCGGCCTTTCAGGAATTTCTAGATCTACTTGGTCAAAAAATAGATCTCAAGGACCACAAAGGGTAAGATTAAAGAATTAAGATCTCTTTTAGATATTTGTAGATTTAAAAAATTATATACAGGGTGATTCTAAATAAGTGCGAAAAATTTTAGAAGATGATTTTTTGTCGAAAATTAAGGAAGGTCTTTCACATATAAACATATACTCTTATATACCTTCCTGAGGAGTTACACTCCTCTAAAGGAGGAGGTGAAAATTAGAAAATTTATTTTATAATTTTGTATTGTTTTTGTTCCATTTTTCCCAACATTTACTATATTTTTGTTTTGCTTGCTATTTTTATTCTAAAATTCATCTTCTCGTAACTCGGTACTTATGCCATTTAGCACCGTGCTGTACATGATAATGTATTTTTTTTAACTATTGATTTTACGAAAAAAAAAATAAAAGGAATAAAGAAGTTTCTAAAGGAATCAAGATTTCTAACGCATATTTTTAGATGATCATATTCCGTTAAAAAGTTTTAATAAAAAATTGAATAGGGGTTGCTAGTTTTATCACCTTATAACGATATGGAAGGATTAAAAAAATATTATTAAGTATCCTTTTTACTAGTGGAATTTCTAAGTGGAAAATGTCCACCAAATTTCATTTTTTAACTTGTCTAAAATTTAAGAAATAAAATAGAAACCTAATTTTCACCTCCCCATTTGGAGGAGTGTATCTCCTCAGAGAGGGATATAAGAGTATATATTTATGTGAAAAAGACCCCCCTTAACTTTCGACAAAATATCGTCTCCTAAAATTTTTCGCAATTATTTAGAATCATCCTGTATATACAGACTGAAGCAATAACTATTACCACCTTTAAATATCTTCGAAACTATGAGAATACGAGAAAAACTTATCTAACAGAAATTACATAGCACAGAAACGATCGTCTTATGATGGTAACGTTTTTTTTCCTAGGTGGAGTAAATCGAAGATCTTATTTCAAAGATCATCTTTGTTTTTGTAAATGGAATCATATGATTTTCTTTATATAATATAATTCCTCTAGTTATTTGGTATATAAAAGTATTAAGGTAAAATTATCAAAAAATCAATAATTTACGAGATATTTCATATTTTATTCTGGCATATTTTGACATGAAGTATAAAGTATCTCGTAAACTATTTATTTTTTTATAACCATACCTTTTAGTAGTTTTATGCACAGAATAATGAGATAAATCAATTAGTGTAAAAAAACACATAGTTGCTCTTAAAAGAAGTTATGCAATTTGCAATATGCAATTACATATTTTTTTGAAAAATAACTATGTATTTTTCTTGTACCAATTAATTTATTTCAGTATTTTATATATAAAAATTATATTGAGGTAAAATTATAAAAAAATGAATAGTTTACAAGATATTTTATATTTCATGTCAAAATATATCAGAATAAAATATGAAATATCTCGTAAATTATTGACTTTTCGATAACTTTACCTTAATACTTTTATATACCAAATAACTAGAAGAATTATATTATATACAGAAAATCATATGATTCCATTGAAAAAAACAAAGATGACCTTCAGATCTTCGAAGTTACTCCATCTAGAAAAAAGTGTTACCATCATAAGACAACCGCTTCTATACCATGTAATTTCTGTTACATAATTTTTTGTTAGATACATTTTTCTCTTACTCTCATAGCTTCGAAAATATTCAAGATGGTAATAATTTTTGTCTCACCCTGTATATGCTATATATCTTTTTTAAAGAGCTTATGATAAAATCCTTTGTATCACATGATTCATACATTTATTCTGTTTGCATAAATTTGAATTTTAAAAAATATAATTTTATAAATTATATAAAATTGTAAAATTACGAGAAATCGATAAGAGAAGATTGTAAAATGCTTATATTTTCCTTATGTTACTTCTCCCCTCATTTCTTTTCGAAATTATTTTCTAATTTGCTGGATATTTCAGGTATCGCGGTGGGTTGGACACTCGACACGGTCAGACTGGTGATTCGGCGGTATACGAGGTGTTTCGAGGCAGAGAGGTGTTGTTCCACGTGGCTTCGTTGTTGCCATACAGTCCGGGCGATGCGCAGCAGCTGCAGCGTAAACGGCACATTGGCAATGACATCGTTGCCATCATATTTCAAGAAGAACCGACGCCCTTCAGCCCGGACATGATCGCTAGCCACTTCTTGCACGCCTTTATCGTCGTGCAAGTCATCGACCCCTGCACTCCTAATACGAGGTATATTCTTAGATTCTTAGGTGCTTTCTGTTTATATGTTGCTCGCTCCACGAAGCTGAAACTTGGCGAACGGTCCATTATCGAAACGTTTATCCGAATATCTCTCATTGATCATGAAAACTATCGCTTTTGTTAGAATAATCGCTGTCGGTTAACGCGAGAAACAGTGAAAAACATGGAATGTAATGGAAATTTAAGGTACAAAGTCAGTGTGACGGCGCGCGACGACGTTCCTTGGTTCGGACCGACTCTGCCGACGCCAGCAGTTTTTCTCAGAGGCGTCGAATTTAAAGAGTTCCTGCTCACGAAACTCGTGAACGCCGAGAACGCCGCTTACAAAGCCGAGAAATTCTCCAAGTTGGAGGTAAGGTCCCTTTGTCTTGACGCTTTCTTCCACTTTCATCATGTTGCAAAGTGAGAGAACTCGGAGAATATCTGCGTTCTCGCGTAATCGGCATCCAATAGCTCACTATCATGATAATTTCTGAAAAAGACTACGCATAGAGACGCGACGACAATTACATTAACTGCGCGATTTTCAGCTACGGACTAGATCAGCCTTGTTAGAATCCCTAACGGAAGAACTGCAGACCAAAACATCAGAATTCCTCGGTGGTCCACTCAGCCTGGGAAATACCGGCTTAAGCGTTTGCCCGGTGAGTCCAACGAACGACGTATCTGCTTCAGGAAGCAGTGGCAGCGGCTCGCGGTTTATCGACACGGTGCGCAAGGCGTTAATCTCTCGTGTGAGAAACGCATCAACGGAGAGCGTGCCGCAGCAGTTAGCCAAGAAAGGTCAGCAGACAGAGTCCAGTCCTCCGAGCAATCGACAGTCAACCGTCACGAAGGTAAGCAAATGAGATTGAATGACAAAGTATTTACAGAGTATTATGTTGTGTAGAATAAAATTTTCTTCCAATAATGATTATGATTACATAAAATGAATAGATAATAGTCCTGCAAAATAATTACACGATAAAAAAGATATACAAAAAATACAAACTAAACTATAGATTTAATTGTAAATTATAGATTAAAATATAAATAAGATTAAATAAATTGATGATTATAATTATGTCAAGGTGAGCGGCAGCAAGCGCTCGGTGGAACCGTCCAGTCCTCTCGGCTCGCCGGATCTGACCCTGAGGAGAGACTCAGAGCGCGGTAGTCTCGGCAGCCAGGATAGCAGCTTATCCAACACCGACAATCAAGACAGCAGTCTGGCGACGTTGCAACAAGACGAATTCGATCGCAGGGAGTCGCAGGGCGCGAGTGTCGTCTGCCTCGACAGCGATACCACTGTTGTCGATAAAACTCCAACGCCGACGTCGACAACGGTACAGCGACTAACGCACGAAAATCTGCGCACGCAGGAGAAAACAACGACAGAAGTGACGCAGCGAGTGATTTCAGAGAGCGATGACAGTTCGCTCAACAGCGAGCTCGAGCTCGATCAGGCCGTATATCCCGATAGCGACACGGGCCTCGAGTCCATGAGCTCCGCGGAGACTCATGATACCACAAGGTGTACGAGTAAAGACGGAGTTATGGAAAACGAAAACTTGAGAATGGAGGTCACTAGGCTCAAGTGCGACAAGCTGGATCTGCTACGGCAGAATGTGGTAAGTAGGACATAAACTAAATTAAAATTTTTTGCCCTCAAATTCCAAAGATTTGCGGTCACAAAAAAATGATACCGAACTTCAATCTCTATCGCAGACATGCCAACGTGAACTGAAACGTCGTCGAGAAAAGGAACTGCAGCTGGAGTCCGATTTAGCGGCGGCATCTAAGGAGATCCTACGACTACGTGCGATGCTGAAGGAGTGCTCCACGAGCATTCCGTTGGATAACAATAACCAGCAGACGTCCACTGTGTGAAGTTTGCGAGCGCAACACGTACTCTTAGGCGCGATTATGAGTTGCTCTTGCGAGATGTTAGATAATATAGCCTTTGTGGTGGAATACAATTGCATGTGCTGTAGGTTTGAAAAATCATCTTCGACGCGCGAAATAAATTTTCTTCGTCTTTGTTAGAAATCCGTCACAATTCACACGGCTTATGCACGCACGCTATTTCTTTCCCGTTACATCACTTTCGCGCATAATCCGATATCGAGATTACTGGAATGATATGCGAAATACTAACAGACGTCTAAGGAACCCGATAGGGACATGAAATGAAACGTTAAGACGTCTTTTAAACGAGTACTCAATACTTAAACACTATGTACCTTCCATTCACCAGGAATCATTCATAACTTCCAAAGGTTTATCGTTAGTGCTCCATAAGAGGATATAGAGTTTGCAATTTAGATGCTTTACCGCGAGGATTAATCGTTCAAACTAAGTTTTTTTTCTCTAGATAGAGATCGGTACAAGTTCTATAAGTCATATAGGAAGTAGTAGGATTAACATAAATCCTGTAAAACTGTGTATAGTGACCAAAGTGTTTTTGAGACACTGCAGTATAGACTCAAGATTGTTAGAATTCTTGTTTGACTTATAAGACACGTTTAATATTTATCTATTAATTTATTAATAGACTTAAGTTGACCGTTCGTAGTCAATATACATACGTGGACATAAAAAGAAGTAGTAGGAATATCTCTAATGTTAGCTATTTTAAGAAGTGGATTCAGCATTCGACATTAAGAAGAAGCAAAAATTATCACGACACGCTACAACAAAAACGTTGTATCTATTTACCGAAGCTATAACAACACTCCTGTTTATTCTTCTGTAGCGCGGATTATCTGATTATCCACGATTGGACAAAACTTCTTTCGTGTTTAGATGCGATCTTACGTAGTCGGGAAATTTTTCGTCATGCGCGATTGTAGAAGGAAATATATACCGCTAGCTACAGTATTTGTCACGATAAATTTATCCGACACACTTACCCGTTTATTAGTTTCCTAGTATTAGATACCAGAGAATAGTTTTAGAAGATACCTCTATCGAGGTTTAATTATCTCCGAAACACCACCCTCGCGTGCTAGTTTTAGCGAAAAAACAACTGATTTCCAATTGTTCTTAACCAAACGTACACAGCACCAAATCGTTTAAGTGTATACATCACACGTCTTCAAAGTATCGTTTACTCCTTTTTGCACGCGCAAACGAAAGGTGCGTTTTATCGTTCACCATTCATCACCTAAGTTAAGCATTTTATATTTGTTCTTGATTGACGGATGTCGATTCTTCTGTTATCTCTTATGGCTAGTATTAATACGACTCTTACCATTATTATTATCAGCCTTACTATTATTATTATTAATACTTTTATTAACATTGATTACGTTGTACTTTGTATGATCCTTGTAAATAATCGTTAATATAGAGCAGATACTTGAAGGCGCTAAGTAAACTGGCACAAAGAGGAGGAACAACGACGTTCACTCACACATAATACCAAAGTTTAATGTAGTAAAATTTACAACTTTTCTTTTTTTATTTTCCTTATTCCTCTTATTTCCCTGTTTTCCATTATTTTCACATGTTGAAAAGGAAGTATAAGTTTTGTTTGGTCAAATATACTTTTCGTCGGGAAAACAGAAATAGAAGCGTTGTTTTCACAGCTACTTTGATGGAACATTACATTTATCACTGCCTATGCGATGTCGCCTCGACATTTCTCTTTCGAGAAAATCTGTTCTACTGCTTACATAACGTGATTGATTATACCAACAACACTTCACATTGAAAAACACAATAGCCGATATACTGCCGCTGTAATATCGGTCATTTAAACATTGGTTTTTCTCGCGTAAGAATAAAAATAATATTTCTACCAAAATAAGAAAAGTCACATGAAAAAGGTAAGATTTTTTTATCTTAAGTTCGATAGTAGTATGAAAGGAAAAATGATGTAATTGAAGATACTAAAGTCGCAGTATTTCGGACGAATTTATATTACAATGAACTAGCATTTTTCAATGTCATACGGTAGTAGAAGACCGGATAGGAATTCTATTTTCCGAATCTATTGATATTTTTATGCTCTTATGTTGTCTACAAATTGATCGGAACGTCGATTGTCGTAGAACCATTTAAGTAAGCTTTTGTATATGTCATTGTACAAAGATTCTAAAGGCTTGTGGACGTTTTCCAGTAACGAGATATATTATTCCAGAAGAAGAAGAGATATACGAATTATCATGGGCGCCCACGAGGAAGGGCATATGTTTCTCCTGGATTTTAATTTGTTCAATTTAGAATGATTTTATGATTGACACAGATAATTTTTTATTTGAAATTTATACAATTAAAAATAAAAATCTGCATAAATATTTCTTTAAAAAATATTTGAAAATACGTTCGTTTGGCAGAGCCTTAGAAAAATGGTACCCCTAAGTATATTTACACTCTGCCCCCTCCTTGAAAAAAGTTGTAAGGGCGCCCATGTGAATTATTCTAAATACGTTAAAATTATTCCGGGAGGAGGAAAGAGAGATATGTGCAAATTATTCTAAACACGTTAAAATTATTCGGAAAGGAGGAAAAATATATAAATTGTTCTGAATACGTAAATTGAAAATGATGTACAAAATTGAAATCTCGTTGATCTAAAATAACGGATGGACTGTTTTCATTGATCGTTGATGTTGTGTCTGATAAAGATTTTGCGATAGAGTCGATCGAATATTTATATCCGTGATTCAATTGGACTTGAGGAAGATAATCCGAGATAAGCGGCCGATAAACTAAAGAATACTGGAAAGAGATCGATGCCTCTATTGAGTCCGAATGGGCACACGCATTATCTGCATATTATCAGAAGAAGTATCGTTACGGACGTTCTTATCGTGGAACGTGGAGTGATTTGTGAGTATTTTCGGAAACGTCTTGTATCTACTGTTAGATATCTATAGAGGATTTATATTACAACTATTTAATACTCTCGCGAAGAAATGAGCCTCCTTACTTTTACCAATGTACATAACGAGAGTTGCGTTCGCGATTACGGAGGTCGTCGTCCGACGTCTCCGAGAACTAAGTTTCACCACTGTCTAATAGTGTGATTTCTATGCTGGCCTTGCGAAAAGTCAAAGAAAGATTATCTATATTATAGAGAGATATTTATTATTATATTACCAAGAACAAGAGAATGGACTGAAGGAGAGCAGAGGGAGGGGAAGAGATAGAAAATACTATTGCTACAGATATATAAATATATTTTGTATCTAACATTAATCATCCATTTCTACAATTAACTTGAATACTTCACTACTTTCATAAATATATATATGTATATATATACAGGGTGTCCCAGATCTTCCGTGGCAACTATTAATGGCAGATTCCTGAGATCATTTTGAGATGAAAATTTTAATATCAGAATGTTAAAACTAGAATTTTTCAAGTAAGAATTTAGACAACGTTTGGACAATCTTTGATTGATCCGTTATATGTTTCAGGCTGACTATAAAGAAACTTTTATTTTAGTTAGTAATAAGATTAGGACCGACGAAATTGTCAAATATAAATGAGAATAGCCAAATGACGGTTAACTGCGGATCTTGGTGCGTAATAATAATTCTTTTTGTGAATATATTCCCTGTTTAACTTTTTTATTAAATTAAAATTTTATCTATATAAAAGAAAAAATTATAAAAGAAAAAATACATTTCCACATAAAAACAATATCTCTCTGTTATTTCATATAAACTTAATTTACAAATAGAATATTAAATTTATTTGATAATCCATATTATAATTGTTTTGAATCTAGTTTAAAAAATTACGACATTCTAATTTAATATAAATAATGTTTTTGAAAATTAACTTCTAATTTAACTTAAGTTAATTTAATCTTAACGTAATTTTTAACTCAGTTTTTTGTTTATGTAACTTTTAACGTAACTAAATTAATTTTATAAGCTACTAGCTTAAGTTGCCCGGATTTTAATATATTGTTTAATTTTCACATTACCATCCGTTTCACGCCCCTCCACCCGTCCCCTCCTCCTCCCCCTCTCCACCCTCCACCCGTCCCTCCCCCTCCCCGCCTCTCACGACTCCCCGCCAACCCTCTCCCCTGCCCTCCGCTCCGCAAAATTATCAAAAAGTGTCAAGGGGATGAAATCAGGGGAAGGGGGTGGAATGTCCAGGTTTCATGGTAGCCTATATTTTGCGCAGGGGTCTAGAGAGTAACTACGCCAAATTTGGTCCAGATCGGTCAAAGGGTTCACGAATGTATAGAGCATACATACATACATACATTCAATTTTATATATATAGATTAATTTCAACTTAATTTAGTTAAAAAAGATATTAACTTACCCAACCCTGTTAATCTGAGATATGTCCAAACTCTTACTTGAGTAATTCTAGTTGAGACTATAATAATTTTTAAATGAGAAGTGTTTAAAGTTCCTTTAATCAAATTGTTCGCGCGTTCAGGCATGGCACATCGCTCAGTAATAAAGATGCAAAATTATATCAATTTCGAAAATAGAATTGATGTTTTCACTGATATGTGATGTGTCTGAGCGCGCGAATTTCGCGAATTTTTAATATATATAATTGGTCAACTTTAAACACTTTTCATTAAAAAATTTATTACAGCCTCGACATTTTGACATTAGGATTTCTATTTTAAAATGATCTAAAAGATCTGCCATTAATGGTTGTTACTGACATCCTGTACATATTTCCTACGATGACGTAAGACACATAAGTATTCGATCTCTTCGATTTTACCATTGTGTCGAGAATAATTCTGTGTATTTGTAAGGAGTATTTACTGAACTGTCTTAGAGTAAACGAGTTACCGATAAGCATGGTGCGCTCTTGCTTTCGAGTACATAAGTAACGGTCTAAAAGAAATTGCAATCCGTGTATTTGCGCAAATGAACGTATATGTAGGTATACATGGAAAACTCTTAGCGAAACTCTTCAACAGATTAGTCTTTGTCTGAAATTGTATCTACCGAATGTGGATTCTCTGTACTTTCTAACTTCGCAAGCGATTCGAAACGGACTAGGAAACCGAACGTCTATCGATATCATCGAATCGCTGCTGTTGCCGAACAATTGGCGCAAGACGCGAAGACAATGTCGCTCAGAGTCCGCAAACTACTATATCCAAACAGCCAAGTCTGTCGAGAACAGATTCTGCAAAATGTCTGCTACAAATTTTGTCGGCAGAAAGACTACAGATTTGATATGGGATCTGGTATATACAATGCTGTTGGCAGAATGCTGGCAGAAATTAATATATAGCAGTTTGTCAACAAAATGTGATGGCAGATTAATGGCAGAAATCAAGCAGACTTTGACATACTTGCTGCATAGTTTGACGCAGATTGGAAGCAAAAATAGTGCAAAATTTGACAGATTCTGCTCGTTTTCTGACGCTAATTTGCTGTCAAGATATAACAGCAGGCTGATATGCTGGCAAAATACGCCAGCAAAACACGAGCTTAATGCGGACACAGTTGATGCCAATTTGCTAGCAAGTTCTGAATTTGTTACCAATCCGCTGGCATACTATGGACAGTTTGTTTACTGGGATAAATTAATGTTGCGCAAAATAACAATGAAGAGCAGGGGGCGGGGGAGAAGAAACTGCAGTCTTCGATTTTCCAAAAAGTGAAAGTGCAACAATGTTAAAAGCGAATATGTGATCGCGCCAATTGCTCTTTATGCAACGTTTGGCAATGAACCTTTAAAGCACAATTAGAGCGTAATACTAAAGGAACCATATGCACCAAATAGATGTTACTATAAAATGAAAATTAGGAACGTTCGACGTAACTCTACGGGACATGTTTCGATCGTGATAAAGCTCCTTAGGCGCAGGAAACTGTAAACACATAATGTGCACGATATTCGGTGAACTACGACGTCAATGTTTAAGCGGTCTTTGAAAATGCAACAAGCTCTGATTATTGGACTAGTCTATGTATATAAGTATATGTATTATATATACAAAAAGAAGAGAGAAAATAAAGAAACATGCAAAGCAACTATTCAATTATTACTTTTTTGAAAATAAAAATATTATATACATCGTGTGTGTGTGTGCGTGTGTGTGTGCGTGTGTGTGTGTGCGTGTGCGTGTGTGTGTGTGAGTGTGTGTGTGTGTGTGTGTGTGTGTGTGATATGTGTTATACATCAGTTGTAGGTTTTATATTTTCCGAATTATGTAGAATTTTTTACAAACAATTGAATTTCTCAATAAATAAGCTTTAATTTTATCATAAAAAGATTTTAAATTCTTAAAAATGTTAGTAGATGAGGGAGATATTTTGAAACATTATAATTTTGAAAAATTTGAATATAATTTAAAAAGTGCTTTTAATACCAAACTAAAAGTTTTGTTTATAAAACATTTTTTCATATTACTGTTCCAACGATATACGCTCAAAAAATTGATTTTTTCCAGGGAATGTTTCGCTTATGGAAAAATATGTTTCTTATTTTATATACAATATATATCCAAAGCTCATCAAAATCAGAGAGAGACACTAGTGTGTATTTTCTTGTAAAGTTAGCCTCAGACTATGCACGATTCTGTAAGATATCTGACTATCTTTATGTGATGTGATGTCATCTATCTGTTATGTTGCCAACAATCGTTGAAGCATAATTTTGACAAATTTAGAACAAGGTGAGGCATCATTGTGTATGTCGAACTGAACTCACATGAATTCTAATTCTAACTACGGCAAATTGATGGCAACGTGTCAGGATCAATTTCATATTGTCAACATTTTGCTAGCAACGAGCTACAATTAAAAAACTTCATAGCTTGAAAACATATACGAAATAACGGATGGAAATCATTATATATGTGTTGTTGCCGTCATGTTTTCATCATGATGCTCAATATAGAACGACAAATCATTCGTTGCTGTCATGTTGCTGACATGTTGCAGACAACGTAACGTACCAGTATTGCGGACCATTTGCTCTTGAAATTTCGTCAACTGATTGCATGTACCTATAAGCAGTCATGTTGCTGCATTTGTAACGTGTTGTATTTCAATGTCAGCAAATGTACAGCAAATATATAACAACACAATGCATTAGTTTGCTCAAAATGCTATTTCACGCTTGGTTATCTGGGTAGCAGTAATATTAGTTTATATTTACAAGAGTTTCTTAGAATCACAATATATATGTTGAGTTAATGCACTCAGCGAACTACCAATTTGAGTCAGAATATTGCCGAAATAAATCCGGGGTGCGGTCCGGTTAACGCTACAAATGCTTCGAATTGTTTGGAGCGTTGTTTTAACCAGTCCACTTGGCACTTCAAAGTGTTCCAATAACACGTATGACGTCATGAACACGTCATAGATTTTCACTTCCAACTCGCTTCCAATGCTACTGCTTGGAGAGGTAGTACAACTGAAGCGTTTAGTTTGAATAGGCAAAACGCGGGAAAGCATACCGCTGTAAAGTTTGGTTAAAGTTCACGTGCTGCTGTATGTTGTGTTATTACCGTGCTGTATATATGTACATATTGTGTAATACTTCTGTTGTATACTGTTACAGCATAAAAAAATTGAGAAGAAAAAATTTAAGAGACAATGCCGATCTTAAGCGTCGTCTACAATACGTAGAGTAAGCGTGGAGTAAGAAGTAAGAGTAAGAGGGAGCCAATCATAGGCGCTGGAGTAAGGGCATGAGCGAATTAAATTTATTTTATTTCCTAATCCTACTCTTACTTTTACGCTTACTTCTATTGTAGACCACGCATTAAAGTTATTAGAAGGAGAAACGGGAATGATTTATAACCTAGAAGTTTCCGAAAAGGATGCTATTGAAGCTAACAAAAGTAATAGCGTTATACAATCTGTATCTACCCAGGGTGTGTTCAGATTCCTCACCCAAGTGCCCTCAGGTATCGTTTTATACTTGTTTAACATTCAGTAAACGCAACAATTAGGATAAAATGATACTTGGAGACACTCGAGTGGCGAATCTGAACACACTCCCACAAATAGCACAGACGTCATCCTCAAGTCATCCTCAATACATCAACCACGGACGTCCTCAAAAGGTCCTCATGCAGGACGTTCTGGATGTGTCGAGGTTGACTTCAGGACGACTTGTGTTATGTGGGTATATGTTTTATTTTGTAATTTAGAAAAGAGGAGTGAACGGTCTTTGAATTCTATTTTTTAAATATTACGTGCTCCTATCACTATGTCACGTTGTCTCCAAACTGGGATTTCAATAAGATAGGTGAGATAGGTTAAGAAATGTGAATACATAACGCGCCAAGGCGGCCGGTCCACTTGCGTAGCATTGAATGCGTTGGTAGCGCTAGTGGAACGTTCTATGCCCAGTGAGAAATGATTCATCGATCGACATCGAATCGACGT
This sequence comes from Aphaenogaster rudis, assembly GCA_003063815.1. NCBI lineage: Eukaryota > Metazoa > Arthropoda > Insecta > Hymenoptera > Formicidae > Aphaenogaster > Aphaenogaster rudis. Next base: position 162,564 of record NJRL01000550.1, read on the forward strand.
CGAAATCATCGAAATTACATAAAATTTGATGTAATTTCGATGATTTCGACGTCGATTCAATGTCGATTCGATGAATTTCAATTAGTCATTTCTCACTGGGTGGTAGCGTTGGAAGCGAAAACATTGGAAGCATTCGGAAGCAGCAACCGGACCGCACTCCCGGTCTCGATTGTATAGTACTCTCGACTAGTGCTGGGACTATCTGGATATTCGAATATGAATATCCGAATAATGACGTCATAAGATATTGATCGTAATCCATTATTCGAATATCCGAATAGCAAAGGTTTGGTATAAAAAACGTCACGACGTTTCGATCCTTGGTTTGGGTCCTTATCTAGTAAATACTAATCTCACAATATAAGGCCCTCATTGGCATAACAAGAACATCTTAAATTAATTAATTTTTATATATCATTTATTTACTTTTTGCTTATTAATAATAATTATAAAAATAATTAAAAATTCAAATGCCTTAATATTATTGATCATATTATCTGATGCTAACATATAACAAAAAAATTTTTTTCTTAAATTTTGATTTTTAGTACGAAATAAATAAATAACAAAATTTCGAATGTTGTTTTCGTCAACAAAAATAAAAAATTGCTTTACGCATTATCTACGTGGTCCTAATAAATACCTTCGAACATATTTTTTATTTCGAGGATAATTACAAAAAAAGTGAAATAAAGAGTGAAAATTCACTCCAAGGGAGTGAATCACCACTTCAAACTGGAATGTCAGTATTTACGTTGTTGAAATGAAATTTTCACTCGAAAAATTTACAAAACACTGTATAAGTTACATTGATTTCTGTTCCATTCAATATCCGAACTATCCGAAATATTCAGATAATTTCGAATATACGGATAATTTCTTTATTATTTTTCTCTTTCGAATATCCGGATATTCGAAAAATAAAATAATTCGGATTATCCGTCCAGCACTACTCTCGACTGACTCGATTTGCTACGGCAAGCAGGATTGGCATGTCCTGCTCTCAAAAAATTGTATCGGAGCATGCTCTACATTATCTATGCCTATCACGTGGTGCATGTACATACGTAGGCATTTTATTGCCAACTCATAATTCTGGAAGTAGGAATATGAATTATTTCTTACAATTCGTAGTGATTTGCACCTTTTGATTTCGTCAAAAATTGTTCCGCTGTCGAATTGACAAAAATGGTAAATAATGAATGCGAATACTCAATGAATATGTCCATTTACACTATTCACGAATGACCAAGGCCGGATCTAGGCATGGGCCCCACCCGGTCCTAAGCCCAGGGCCCCAATCTTATTTAAAAAAATTTTTTAAACAAAAATTTAAGAAAAAAATGTTTACAAAATTTTGAGGATATAGGAAAAACTTATTAATAAAATTTTTAAAAAATAATAAATAAGATTAGAAGGGCAAATGAGAGTCAGTGCGGATCTAGGAGCACAAATTATAATGTAATTAACTTGACAAATTACATGGATGAAAATAAATTCATAAAATTAAAAAGTATAATTGTTCGAACGTTTCGGCTCCTCTTTGGGCCATCTTCAGCGCAAGATTCCTTAATTCAATCTCTGTTCTCCATAACACCCAGAGAGTAATCTTCAAACAAGACGTTGGTCACAAACGGTTGGTAGACCGAATGATATTGAAAATGCCTGCCTTAATTTAACCATACAACAAATTGAATTAATAAAGTTAATTAATCAATCATAAATTGTAACTCACCAGGTGGAAAGGAGAGAGAGAAAACAGATTATAAATTTGTACATCGTGGCGTTAGAACGTTGATAATTCTTCACAAGGTAGACCAAATATAACAGTAATCGTAGTCAATATATAAAACG
>NJRL01000551.1:17346-45492 GCA_003063815.1 Aphaenogaster rudis
TAACCATAATTATTTACAATTTAATTATAGTTATGAATATCATAAATTTTTCTCTCAGTGATGGGTGAATAGAAATTCATTTCCGACAGATGTCTCCATAGTCTATCCTGCCGACCTTAAATTCGAAGAAAAGTCTTTCGATTTGTGGCCGTTTCGTTCGTGGCCACTTGACAGTTGACAACTGCGCTCTCGAGGATGCTCCGCCGGGACGTTGACACCTCCGCTCTCACGGCGGCTCGTCCGTTCCGCCGTGTTCCTCGATCATTGTGTCCCCTCGCGGTCTCCACGACGTTATGCGCGCGGACAATAATCGCCGGTGTCAAGAGAGAAAGAGAAAGAAGTGAAAAGGGCCTCAGTCGTCCGTCGTCGATGCCGCGCTCCGGACAATGAGCGATCGCCGCGCGAAGGATCGCCTTTTAATTCCTCACTCCCGCGGCCCTTTTTTCGCGAACGTCGGCTCGCCGGCCGGCGTCGGTCAAATGGAGCGTGAAACCATGGCGTGCCCCGTTCGCCACGAATCATCCGCTTCGGCCCGTTGATCCTCTACCGTCTGCCGTGCGTCTTTCTCAACTCCGCAGCGGCGTGCGAGTGGCGCTTTCGCGAAAAAATGCGATCGTCGGCACTGAGCGAGCCTGCAGCGAAGAGCGATGCTTCAGGACAGCCGTATCGAACACGTGCTTGAAGTACTTTATCTTCTAAAGACGCTCCTAGAGAGATAGAATTTGTATTCTTTAACATAGTCGTAGCAATTTTCTACCAATTTACAGTTTATTTTAGCGCCAGCGAAAATGTCGAGGTATGTAATACGTACCGATAGAGTAGGCAATTGAAAACGAGAGGCTTTTCACGAGTTAAACCTAGCGAAGTTCGCTTTGTGCCAGTTCAGTTGGTCAAATTTGGAGAGTACAAGGGATAACATTACATATCGACGGGACATACGAGACTTCAGCCTTTTGCGCGCAATGAACATGCCGAGTAAAATAGAAACCGCATGAATGTACACGGCCAGTAGATAGTACGAAGACCTATGATATAACTCATATGTCGAGAATTTTGGTACAAATTATAATGCGACCCATTTGAAACATATGAATATACGTCTCTTATGAAAATACGGATTCCCGTTTAAATGCAAGCTGTACTGCCAGTTTAATTAGGTCTCGCTGGATTGTTGAAGAAATAGGATTTATTTTTATAAATATAGACCTCCGCGGGTTTCACACATGCGGTAATTTTAAAAATTTATCGTGTTACATTATAGTATTGGAAAATAAATTTAATGCGAAGATAATTAACTCTTTTTAAATCTGTTGAAAATTATGAATATTAACGTTCTAAAGAATTTTTCTTTTTACTACTTGTTAAAGAGATGATCTCATGTTCAGTCTTCAAAATTGATCCTGTTGTGCTGAATTATTATCTTACCGCAAAATTTAATATTTAATGGACCATTCAGAATATCCATTGTCCAGACATATGTCTAACTCAACATGTATATTTCTTTCTTTTTTCTGTTTTGTTTTATGCTTATGACACATGGCGAGTATATATAAAATTTTTTTTCCTGAGATATGCTATGTAATACCAAATGCAAAATGTAAAAAATTTTACAACCGTGTTTCCGTAGCGAGCTCATCTATGCGATCTTTATTTGAAATAAAAATCAAGATTTTCCATACCAGTTACTTTTATAGAGAATTGGCTCTTTTCTTCTCTTTATTAAAGTTAATTCTACCATATATGCTTACAGAGCAATCTCTGGGGTAACAGTACCACAAAAGAGATCCAATATGTTAAGCCATCCGCGAACTCGAAAGTTTAGCGAAAGCGTACTGTGCTTTGAAGTCATTCATTAAATAATTGCTGTTTTAATTAATTAAAGAAGGTTATTCGTATTTCAAATTTATTATAATTAAAGGTGACTACTTTGATATCTACATAAATGGTAATTGTGTTTTTTTTTTCGTTTAATTTATAATCTCTAGTAATCTCTCTAATATAAATCTCGTTATCTCGTATTAAATTAATTCTGCTTTGTGTTCTATCTTACGTAATTACGCACGTTGCGTTAATATCCGCGTGACGCAATTACATTAAAGTGGAAACAAATACACTCTATAATCGGTTTTACGTATCTATATACAAAAGGACGCATAAATTATTATATGAACGAAGGGATTGAATAGACTATTAAATACTTCTAATAATCTCGTGTTTAATAAAGCACGACAGCTTCGATACAATCAATTATCCGCATATTATATTGAAAATTTATCATTGACAATCCGCTTAAAATCCATATTAATATCCATATTAATATCCATAAAATATCTGTATATTATAAACATTCCGAGCGTTTATTTCTTCATTCGGAACTTTCTCGTTCATAGTCACTCGCCGATATTATCACGTAATGCGAGGCATAATATACGTCGAGTGCCGACCGTTGTTGATCGCATAAATAGTGTACACCGGAAACACCGATCGGCGTCATCGGGCCGCGCAAACCATTAAAAGTGTCGGCCTCATAAAGATATCGAGGGGAACGCCAATACTCTCTTTTCGAGGAACTTCGCCGCCAAAGTAATGAGTATATAACGGCGGTGAGCCTCCTCGCCGTGAAAAACGTCCGCAATCGGGTAGAAGCGGACTATTTCGAATCGCTCGACTAGTTTATATTCAAGAGTTCCGTTAATTCGCTGTGCTGCTGCTGCTGTTGCTGCTGGTGCTGCTGCAAGACGACGACGCTGGGGGCTTCGGATTATCCAGTGGAGTTGGAGTGCGCTGGCGCCGCTGTTGTGGCATAAAGTTGGTAATCCGAACGCGGCGTAAACTAAATGCATAAGTAAATCCGATACTTTGCTCCGCCGTTCTCACCGAACGGAGGGAAGAGCAGCGGATCAACCGGTGGAAGGAGAGAGACGTGCATACCAATACATTGTGTGCATCGTGAAACGTATTACAAAAAAGCTGAAAATTCCATTTTTCCATATATTTTTATAATAATCTTCTACACTGATAGAAAAATTTATATTTGTGACTATAATTAAATTGTAAATAATTATGGTTAGGTTAGCACCATTTTTATAGTTATTACTGCTATAATATTAGTAATAATAACAAAAAAATTGTTACAAATACCATAATTTAATTATAATTATTATAGTTGAAAAAGGTTCCAACTATAATAATTAACTATAATAATATAGTTAAATTATGGTATTTGTAACTATTTTTTGTTATTATTACTAACATTATAGCAGTAATAACTATAAAAATGGTGCACTTAACCATAATTATTTACAATTTAATTATAGTCACAAATATCATAAATTTTTCTATCAATGTATCATAAAACACAAATCTTTCTCAATAAAGCGACTTATTTGCACGATTCGACTTACGTTTAGTTTCGCGTCGCATAAAAACATCAGAATCCAAATCGGAATTTCGCTTATTTTTGATCGGAAGTTTTCGTGTTAATTAATTTAATTGATGGTAGTAAGGTTGTAACGGTCAAAAATAGGAGCTCTAGATTTCACTACATTAAAAGAAATCGAGAAACTTTAGAAACGCTAAAACAATAACAAATCAAATTTTAACGCAAATAGAATTCCGTGGTTCTAAATAGAATCTGAAGATTACGTAGTACCGATAGAAACCGATCCGACTGCTCGGAGTATCAAAAAGAGGATGTTAAATTTTAAACGTTTGAAATGTAGGAGAGAAATTTGTTCTCGTACGTATATATACGTGATGACGTGCACGAGCGAGCCCAGTCGCTGCCAGACTTATAATTTCGCCGTTCCACAGTGATAGCTACTTTCCAGCGATCGCCGGCGTCGCGTTTTACGCGCTTGGAAGCGTTCCGAGACGGGGTGATGTTACAAGATGATCTTGTAGGAAAACGCGAATCGTGGTGGAAGCGGAAGCGAGCGAGGGAGACGTGAAATACACGACAGCGGAAAATCAGGAGGCAATCCGCGACGCTCCTTAAGTCTGCTTTCAGATTAATGTCGATGACGTTAAAGTGACTTTAATCTCCTGCTAAATACGTGCTCTATTTAGCGTGGTTGTTTCACGGAGGTGTGCGAGGGTGCGGAATAAAATGAGGGTGAAATGGCGGGGAAAAGAATCGCACTGTGATTAAATTACCAATAAAATTCCCATTTTACGCAGAGTATACTCGGGGTACGGCAATGATTCTTAAATTGTATCTCATGAATCATGCAAGGCTTTATTATTATCGTATATACAGTATAATACATGTAAGTAAATATATTCACAGGGCTTCTCACAGAAATTTCACCATAATAGCGGAATAAAAGGTTTAAAAACCGTTGGGATAGAGTTTATAGCAACGAGCAATAATATAAGCGAGCAATAATATTAAACGAGTGACAATTGTACGACAATTGTAAAATATGGATGACCATAATGTTTTGATTAGCGTTAAACCGGCACGACGGGGGATCGACCGTTATCGCGATTAATATCGCTCTAGCGATTAATTTCGAGCGTGGTAAATGTTTCGAAATTTCCGCGTAATTAGCCCTTTTTCGTGAAAGTGTAATTTATGTATGGATGAAACTGCGATTTTCCCGACATAACGGACGCCGTCCTGGCTTATTTAGCATGCTTTTGTTGCGGCATGTTGCACAATCTCATCTGGAAAGCACTATGAGCCGCGGAATGGCCCTGATGTGTTTTTAATTAAACGCCTATTTAATTAAACCATTTAATTAAGGCCTCATAAATGTCGGCTGCTTACAATAACATCGTTGCTCCTTGTTCTGTCTTTCTAGCATTTCATAGACGCCGCGCTGTCTAGAACGGCCACGGTTAACCGATCGCTGATAACTGTAATATTTTCCGTTTTATCGTTCTCGCCGAGAAGTGGTAGAAACATTTCGCCCGCGTTTAAAGTGTCAATGAAAGCAAATTTCAATTTTTCACATCGGTTTTAATTAATTTAATGTATTATTTATATTTCGGAGTTCGCCAATTACGGCAAGGATTACAGGTGCGAAGATTTTATTACGAGATTCATTACGGAGGAGCCATACGGTCTGATCTCCATCTGGACTCTCTCTTTTACGTTTTACGATGATCCTGGAAGAAGATAATTAAGCGATACGGGCTTAATCGCGAACAATAAAGGTTGGTCCGGTGATTTCGAGAGTCGGTGATTCTCTCGCGAATATCTCGGAAAAATCGGGTCGGCCGGTATACTGCACGGCTACATGCACGCACATGCGTTTACCGTTTCGGCGATTAATCGATGGAGTTCTGCGAGCGAGGGGCACATTTTCTTCTCTCACGAGACCGCGGGTCTCGCCGTTGAAAAGAATCGAATAACGTGCTTCGCCGCACGTGTCTCGATCGTTACGGGCATTGATCTCGGGTCGAGCCCTGTGATTCGATTATGTTATACGCCCGCGTAATGGCGACAGTACGTCTGCGTTCGTGAAATGATGTCGCGCGGTTGATAAATACGACCGAATGGCACAATCGAACTCAACTGTAAATTCACTCTTTCGTAATTTATTGCGTGTTTGTGCTGCAAGTTACCCGGCACGAAACATTAAACAAATCGAATGATCGTTACGCTGCGATGAAATTACAATGGCATCCCGATACCTATTCGCGCTGTTTGTCATCCAATTAAGGTCGAAGGTTTTGTAACACCCCGTATTTAACGACCGGATCGGAAACATCATCCCGACGGCCCGTGTCGTTTCAGTTTAATCGGCGTGTATCTTGGCTGTCATCCAGAAAATCGCGAATAATCGGCACGAGCTCGGGTGGTTTGCCAGCGAAACGACGATGAATAATCGCAGGAATTTAATTACGTCGGGTGCCCGCGGAATATTGCACATAAATCTCAAATGCGACGAAGACCAGGTGATTCGCCTAATTGAGACTGCACTCGTCGTCGTTGTCGCCGATCTCTCGTACGCGCGATCGGCTGGATGGTTTCTCTTTCCGTCCATCTCCAGTTTAGCGACAGCGGTCGCTCCGTTAATCGAGCTCCGTCTAAGAACCTCATATCTCGCCGTAATCCGAGCCTCGAGCGACAAACGCGATTTTCGCGCCGCGTTATCTTCATATCCTTGAAATTCTGATAACTGCTGCGACTCGCCAGCGCGCTCCCCCCCGACACTTGACCTCCGGAATTAAGGACGACGAATGGCTCGGCTCCATTGATTACCGTTAACCCCGCCGGTAGAACATACCGCCGAAGCGAAATCTCGCCGCGTGTCCCGTTATGCGATTGATAATGCTCGTCGGCGCGCGCGGGTCGATTTATTATGCACCGTCTATGCGATGTAAATCACACCGCGCCGCCGCCGCGTGACGAAAATATCTCGTTTTGCGCGGTAATCTTGGTGTACGCGTGTCTACCTGTGATTTATCTCGCGCGCGTAATCCATCGCGATCAAATTGCCGGGGTGGGGATAAATCCGACCGAGACACGTTCGTAGCGTCGCGTATTATTGCACGAAACTCACGGAAAGATGAGCGCGTTGCGTTCTGTCGCCTCCGATTATCCGAGGGGATATTACTTTCATCCCCGAGCATAGATCTTCCGGCGCCGGTTCCGTAAAGTTTAGCACGATGCGAGAACTTGGCGCTTTATTTGTCGTTCATCAGCGCCGCACTTTGCGATTATAGTTATAGTAATTTATGTAATTGAAAATTATTACGCAAGTTTGTCGAGGAAACTGTCGTTAAAATTGAGAGATAGGGAGAGAGACAATTAATCAGCAAAACTGATTATATTGTCTGAAGATAGAACATTGTAATACATCATATACATCATAGTGTACCCATATAGGTATACATACATGAAAAACATGTTAAATGAGTTTTTTTACAAGCCGAGCTGGTCATTTCCACAAAATAAAAGGTAGAAGAAATTGATGAAGTTATAAATTAGTTATGTGCTCTGGTACTAAAATTAAAAAGCAATCAGAATAAATGAAATTTATTTGAAAGCTGTTATCGTAGGTACAATTTAAGAAAACTGTTTAAAAGGCATAATTGAGGACCCCTGGATACAATAACAGCGTAAGTAGATTTAAGTTATTTTGAAAGTTTTAAATTTGAATAACTGAACAATAAACAGTAAAGTAAGGTTAAATATTATTTAAATTTGTTCTTAATAATCAGATAAGGTATTTCAAAAGATTGTGCTTGAATATCTTGCACGATTACAAATATATAATCAATTAAATTTTCTTAATATACGTTGTTATTGCATAGAATGTAGGAGTATTATGCACAGAAAAAAAAGAACATTCTTATTTCAAAAATATCTTTATTTTTGACATGTAAATCTTAAAATGAGATTTTATAGCGTTAAACGAAGAAATATTACTTGCATCAAAACATTTTATATAATTCAATAAAGAAAATTATAGTCTTATTATTCAAAAATAATTTTTATTAATGGAAAGCAAAAAGTATTGGATAGAGAATAACAGTACTTTCAAACCAAGAATATTCATATTATAAAGATAATACAGTTTAATCTTATTATTGTATTCTTTATGTAACAATTACAATATTCAAACTAATTTATAATATTCTTGAAATACAAGAATATAAAATTCTTCTAAGAAAATAATATTTTCTTGGTTATATGAAACAATGATACTTATTGTTAGTGTTAAATTAAATATATTCGTCTTGATTGAAGACTTTTTTCTGTGTGTATAAATACAAGTTTTGACTAATATATCAGCTAAATATGGATGCACTGTGATGTGGAAAACAGATTGGGATGATCCTTCGAATTAATTAATATTATTATGATTAAGTTTTAATACTTAAGTTTTAATACTTTTAGATACCAATTGCTCCTATTCATGCTGCAGATGCGGTATTGCTTTTGTTTCTTGCAATAACAATGTAGTACCTGGCATTAATTGCTTTAAGTTCTTGATTCTAGAGCCGGTATTCCTAGTCGGTTCTTATATTTAAGATCGTCTTAAGTACAATCTTAAGATGTCGTAAACCAATGAAAAGCCGTATTAGCGTCTTAAGACATTACTTAACTCTTCCGTTACACACAGGTGCGAATTTGCACCAACCCTTTCTTCAACGCTTTAAAACAACTGGGGTTAGGGTTTGGTCCTAAAGTATTTTTAACCAATAAAATGATATTTTTCGATGTTGTACTACATTCCACAAGATTCCTTACCCTTTTTCCTTCAATATAAAAGAAAAAGAAGTCAAAATCGCTCAATTTGAAGTGAAGTTATAATCCGTCAAAGTTACGCGGTGCGAATTCGCACCTGTGTGTAAGCCTAAGTACACTAGGGGTGTGTGTAACGGAAGGATTAAGACGGTTTTGAAATAAGAACGGACTGTGAACTACGACCTAGGAGCTACGGATGGAACTTGTGGCAGCTTGTCGTATAGCAGAGGGTTTTAGGGATTTCGAATGCTTATGCAATAATAGTAAGTTGAATAATATTGTATCCAGGTCCTCAATTATTTCTATTATAAAATTAGATTTATCATACAATCGTGCCCTATAGGCTCGCACTGACCATCGAATTGTGACTACAACTGTACATTAACGTGCCAAACAAATAGATTTGTTTAATCATATTATTAAAATTAAGAAATTAGCTGAAAATGGAGTTGATCAGTTCGGCTTCTGAGGGGCTCAAACAATAGCTGACGGTAATACCGAGATTATGAACACTTAACGACCCCGGGTCTTGGGTAGTGTACGAAGGAGCCGCAGCGTGCATGTAACGCGCGCCGCACAAAGGATAGGCCAACGTGCCGACACACGCGCGTTCAACACGCGGGGTCGACGACGTGATCCTGGACGGGCAGCGACGGGTCGAAGACCGGCCGTATCACGCCTCCGCGCACACGGTCAACCACCAAGAAGGAGAGGCCGGGCCGGGCTAATTCCATTACACCCTTTGTTGTTTACTGCACCCGGGGGTCGGTCGTCGTCGGCGGTCGTCTCTCTCTCCACCCTTCACGAGTTTCGCGCGCGACGGGGTGATCGCGTGCATACGTTCGCGCGAATACGTCCGTTCGACGACGACCGTAGCTACGGGGAATTCAGATCGTGCGGCCTCTCTCGCGTAATACGCGCGTCTCGCGGCTCACTCTTGTCTCTCTCTCTCTCTCTCTTTTTCTCTCTCGCCTCTGGTCACGAGAACTCGCGTTATCCCGCACGCCGATTCGCGTGCCACGGGCCGACAGGGAGGCGCAGTCTGACTCGCGTTTACGTCCGCTCCTCGAGACCGCGCGTGTCTTCCCTTGGACGGGATATGCGCCAAGTACTTACCGTTCGTGCCAAGAAGTTCTCCGAGCATCTTTCGAGACAGGCGATCTCGATAAATTTCGCGCTGTAATAGTTATTCTATCCTCCATACTCTTTTCGTGAAAAGAACATGTGGCTCTTGAATGTTTTATTGCAAGATAATGATGTGCCATCTTTTCTCTCTCTCTCTCTCTCTCTCTCTCTCTCTCTCTCTCTCTCTCTCTCTCTCTCTCTTCAGCTTTGAAATCCTGATGATCCGTTATTGCATATAATAATGATAATATCGATCGGATCTTAACTGCTACATGTTTGTATTTTATGTAATTCTATGTGCATTCGTATAAATTAGACGAAGTCCGTAGCGAGGAGGATGCGAGAAGACAAGTAGCAACGGGGAACGAATAGCTTAGTCCACGGATTCATTTAAAGGTCAATGACCACGTGAAATGCACGTGGTTCAAACAGGTGAGTCGTTCGATTCCTGAACGATCTTTAGTACATAGCGAAGTCGATGCTGTACGCTTGATGCATCGCGTGTGCAGTCAACAGCAACACGCACGCGACTTCGCAGTTGCTCTTCTTCGCCATTTCGCTCGGCCCTGCCTTCTTCGCGGTCGGGAGGGAGGGGGTGGAGGGGCTATCCTTAACTAACGTGGTTAACTGTATTTCGTGGGATGTATTTACTGATTCGACGCAGATCGTTTGTTAATTATGGATGGCGGGAGGGCGGGTGATTGGAAATGTTCGGTAATCGATCGCAAGGAACACGAAGCCGGGGGATACGCGGGACGACGGGAGACCAGCGATTGGAGGGCCACTTAGTTGAAATGGGTCTGGAGAAAAACAGGATTAGCGGAGAGGGATATATATCGTCGCTTACGGCGTCACGAAACGGGAACAACGACGAAGTTTCCGAATCGAGCGCGCAAGCAGAGGCTTTATTGTGCCGCTAATGGAAGGTACGCAGACGTGGCTTTTTATAATTGAAGTTGGAACTTCACGGCTGCGAAATAACGTATCTCTGTTACATGTGCATCGTAGTGCTGATGAAACTGCTGAATAAAAATATTTCGTTTGCACTGTTGCATCAAAAATCATTTGCGGATTATAGAATCGACTGTAGAAGCGATAACGAGGCAGTTAAGCTCGATAGTTGAGCGAAATATATTTACTTCTTGTATCGCAGTACATTTTAATTGCAGCGGCAACCACGTGGCCGCATTTATGCGAATCGGGAACACTCCGGCCGCATTCGCGTGGGCGTGTTCGACCGCCATAATGGAAACACTTACGCACGCTTGGTTCATTAGTGGCGGGTGAAACTGCAGCCGTATAACTCCCGTGAGTTCTGCAATTGTTTCCCGGCTAATTGTCTTATCGAACCGTCGGCCGACCCGCGCCGAATCGCTTCACTCGGCATCGTCGCGTTACAACGCGCCGTAAAAGTCTGCCGGGTAATCGGAGCGCTCGCTCTCGAAAGACGACAGAAATACGATTCGCTTTTTCTTCGTCACGACGGCGTGGCGTCTTAACGAGCGGCGATGAGCCTCAAGGCAACGATTTATGTAAGCATTCGGTATCGTAGGTGCAAGAACAAAACATCGCGACGCTTCCAGAAGCAAAAGTCGCTTTACGATCAACTAAATCGTCGGTTAAAAATCTTGAAAATTTTTTAACGATGTAGAGCGTTCTTAAGACGTCCAATGTCTCCAAGATTCCGACTCTATATTCTCTTATAGTAATGAATATCACGCGTAATAAGACGCAATTGAAAAACGATTTTTGTTAAATGACAATTCGATGAAGAGGAACAGGTGATGTTTTTTGTACTGCCCTAATCTCGATTGCGATGCATACAGAGTGATTCTAGTAACTGGGTTGTGGGTTACACTTTGGTCTTTTTTATTATATATTCTTAGTTTAAGAGGAGAATCTTAACATGTAAGAATATTCTTACATGTTAAGAATATCTCTTTAGAGGATATACTGTTTAACAAATTCTCCTCTTAAACTAAGAAGATCTTCTACTTTGCTACACTGAAAAAATTGTATTCTCTTTTAAAATAAGCACCAAGAGGATCTTCTTAGTTTAAGAGGAGAATCTTAACATGTAAGAATATTCTTACATGTAAGAATATTCTTACATGTTAAGAATATCTCTTTAGAGAATATACTGTTTAACAGATTCTCCTCTTAAACTAATAAGATCTTCTTGGTGCTTATTTTAGAGTAGAATACAATTTTTTCGGTGTAGATATATTACACATTTTATGTCACAAAATTATTTTATTACATTAAGTGCTCTAATGTACCATCGTGACATTCTGAAAAATTTTAAACACATTTTTATATTTTTCATAACATTATCAAGTTGGTCATTAATTACATTAAAACAAGCTGTTGTAATTTGTCTTTTCAAGTTATTTTCTGTCATAAATTCCTGCGAATATGTATATTATTCTTCAAAAACTCTCATTAGAAAAATTCTTCCGCTTACCCTAATCCTTTTATACGCAGAATAATGAGAAGAATCGATTTACGCTAAAAAAGTATATGATTTTAAAAAGTGCAATTGTGCAAGTAAATCGGTGCATTGTTAAAAAAAATATAATCACAGAATAGTAAATCTTACAAAACAGTGAAAGATTTTCCTGTACCACTCTTTTCTATCTTCACTTAGAAAAGAGCTATAATTCAGCTCAATTACTACACTGAGAGAAAAAAATAGTTGGAATAACAATAATCTCACTATATTTTATAGTGAATTTTGGCCTCAAACATATTTTTATAGTTTATTTAAACATGCAAAATATAGCAGAGTGAACAGAAATTTATAGTCATCATATTTGCTTTGTTATTATTACCATGTGTATAGTAAAGCATGCTAAGAATATAGTTACCTGTACCAATATTTGCCAAATATTTCAATTGTATTGACTATATAAAATGGTTAATTTCTCTTACCCATTCTATATATTCTATATATTTACTTTAAATAATTATAATTATTGGTAAAAATTTTACATGGGTCACTTATACTATGGCTATATCGTAATTGTCACCAACATAAATGGTAACACTTACTATAAAAATGATATACAGAATGATTCTACACTGAGAGAAAAATGTAAGATATTTTATTAGTTAGGAATATATATTCCTAATAGGAATATATATTCCTAACTAATAATCATTTACTATGTCATTATAGTTCCAAATATTATACATTTTTCTCTCAGTGTAGAATCATTCTGTATAGCATATTTGTGTGCAAAAATGTTCAGAACTCTCATTCCGAGAGTGTCGCGGCCGCCTATTCATCGCGCGTAATCTGGATGTAATCCGGCGTGGCATCACGCAAGGGAGCAAGATGATCACCTGGTCGCATAATCGAGAACGCGGAGCCCATTCGCGTGCGGAGAGATCACGCGCGAGCTCCATGCGAGCGATCACCATAAGCGAAAACAGGCGTTCGGTCGTGTTCCGCGACCGCAATAGGCCGGCATCGCGGATGATTTACGCGGTTCTAATGGACACGATTCCGCATTAGCGACCCTCCACCCGCGCGATAATTGAGCATCCCGCGCAGTATGCTGAAATAATACCACGTCCTTCAGCCGCGTCGCGTCGGGACGTGGGAAAACTTCCCCCGCGCGTTGTAATCTCCGGTTTCGCAAGCGATTATTTTTTGTCAGATAAAGACACGTCGGAAGTTCGCGTTTGTTCTTCTCGGGAGAAGAGAGGCAAACAAGGATTCTGTGACGAACGCACGCGCGACAGGAAGTTTCTTCCGGTCTCTCCCGTCGCCCCCGAATGCTTGGGGGTGATTTTGCACACTGCACATCGCGGTATATCCCCGCGGCGGATATATACAGGGTGTTTCAAAATTACACGGCAAAACTTCAGGATTGGATTTCTCATAGGTATATAGATGAGAAAAATAGGTTATATCAACATGGGTCCACAAATGCTTGGTTTCTGACTTAAGGTTTCTTGTTATTAACACAAGATCTCGAAGTAGCCCGTGTTCATTAGCGTGTCGTCTGTGAAGTGTTCCAGTTATTAGTTCGGTGATTGTTGAGCTTTTTTTACTGTGGAGCGTGCGAGTTGACGCAGAAGTTTTCCGTGATCGAATTGTGGTAGCTTTTCAGACGGTACGCATCACGCCTGGAATTTGGAAGCGTGTATTGTTAATTCCTTTGGGTCGCCACTGCTCCTACTCAATACGTCGTTAATTTAACTAAAACAATGGTTAACATTGTGTTTTTTTTCACTACCATGTGTGTTAAAAATGACATATTTATCGTTAATTTAACTAAAACAAGGTGTCGAAATTAACGATATATTGAGTAGGACATGGTGACCACTGGTCAGGGAAAACCTGGAAATCAGGGAAATGTCAGGGAATTTTTTAATTAGTCAGGGAAACGAGAAGAAACAAAGCTTCCTCCATAATTAAAGAACCAAAGTTCAAAGAATAATTTTTTCTCGCATGGTGGGAATTCTTAATTAATCAAAATAAAATGTTGAAACATTTTACGTCGAAATATTTTATATACGTAAGCGGCATTTTTATAAATTCGGTAAAAATTTCCGGGTAAAAGAAAAATTGTTTCCCATCTCTTTAATGAGCGCTGTGCACCGCGCAGCGCTTATATGCTACTGTTTATTCTAAAGTTCCAAAGTTCCTTGCTGTTGTTTAAGTTTTTTAGTTCCTATAAAAGATATTCTATCTAGTTAATATGTACGTTTATAGATGGATCTAAGTACAAGAAAATTTGACCAAATATGAGTAATGTTGACCAAATATGAGTAATGTTTGCTGTAATCGTTTATGCAACAAAATTTAAAAAATCAATCCTGTTGTTAATCTCTGTGGCTTATTGTTAGTTGTACAAATACAATTTTCCATCACCATTAAGCAGATTGTAAACATGTTTTTGAATACCGATTAATTCGGAGCTTCATTAATTAGTTATTCGTATTGGCACTTGACTATTAATTTGAATTTTAGTCAGGGAGAAATTATAATTTCGTCAGGGAAAGTCAGGGAAAAGTCAGGGAATTTTTTCGCTCCTTTTAGTGTCCACCATGTAGGAGCAGTGCACGGAAGGAACGGTTTTGCTGAAATATTAAAAAATTTGGCCAGATACAGATCTGAAAAATAATTTTGTTAGATCATCAAAATAATTATGTAGGACGCCTAAAATAGTTGCTAGAATACCAAAACTTTTTGCAGCATTATCATTATGTTGGAGTGTCCTACATAATTATTTTGATGATCCAACAAAATTATTTTTCAGATCTGTATCTGGCCAAATTTTTTAATATTTCAGCAAAACCGTTCTTTCCGTGTGGCGATACATAGAATAGTTAAAAATGATTCAAATTGGAGTTAATTTGTCACTTCAAATTTAACAGTGTATTCGGGGGTCAATGGTACGACGTGCTGAAGCTTATATTCGGGCAGGAGGAGGACATTTTGAACATTTTCTCTAATGTGATGTGAGGAAATAGTCATGTTCATGAGGATAGTTCGTATTAAAGCATAAACGAAGCTTTAATAGTGGAAGATATTGTGTTAATGACAAAATATCTTAATATCTCAGAAACCAAGCATTTGCGGACCCATGTTGATATAACCTATTTTTCTTATCTACCTCTGTGAAATCCAATCCTGACGTTTTGCCGTGTATTTTTGAAACACCCGGTATATCTATATTCCCGTTGTTCTCCCACATTTTTTATAACTCACCGTAAATATCTCGAGGCCCTCCTTGCAGTCGTCGCGGTATATCTGTCTTTCGGTACTTAATCGTCCGGTAATAACGGCTTTAAAGGGTCGTTACGCGGAACGTTGGTTACGCACTTTTTATTCGACGGCGACTACGCGTCCGCGTTATTTGCCTTTGCGCTCCGTTGCCTTGATTGCGCGGTGGCGCGAAATTGCCGGCTTTCAAAGCGCCACGGAACGATAAAAATGCTGGGTACGTACTCGCTCATCCGCCGCAATCGAAACTTACTTTTTTCCCAAATCGGCATGGCATACATATCGGTATCGCGCTCAAGCAGGAGTTCGGGGCTTATCGAGGATTTAATTATGACGTTACGTAACATGCACTTCCTCTTAAAGCTACCCTAAATTGCATCCCCGTTCGTTTTGACGTAGAGTCCGGCCTTCGCGGTTCTGGGAACGCGTACACCTGTAATACGGATTTCGAAGTTCGCTTCTGCTCTCGCAGTCGTTGGTTACGAATATGACGCGGTGCGCTATGTAAAATCGTAGTCCAGTGTGCACAGAAAGTCGTAACAAGCCTCCGAATAGATACACGGAGTCAGTGAATAGATGAACTCCGTAAAAAAAAAATTAAATAAACAAAACTTTTTCCGAATATTGAAAAATGGATAAAAAAATAGAGCCTTTCTGGCACGTTGAAGGGTAAATAAAAAATTTTTTGGAACGTTAAAAAATCAACACAATTTACATCGATAAGTGAAATGGTCACAATTATATTTAACTTGTTTTGTATCTCGCAAATCTTTTCGAGCACTCGAAATGTTTCACCGGTACGCTGACTTTAAAACGTTCTCTAAAATAAAAATCTCGTTCGAATATACTAAAGGAAAATACAAAAGCGATTGCGTGCGATTTAATTTCAGTTCAAATTTCGCGAGAGAATTTATCTTTACTTTGTGTACCATCCGTTTTTTTAATGCACGAGGATTTTTTAATCCACGTGCAGCCGTGTGTGTGCACGCGCGCGCGATCGACCGATTTAGAGAAATTAATCCCTGGATAGAAGAAAGTAATAAATGAAAGCAGGGACACCGGGAATAGATCGGAGGGCACGAAGGGGACGCCAGAGACGTCACGTTCCGGTCATCAATATCGCTTTTTGTCGGCGGGCCAATTAGTCGCGAGTAACGACGTCACGGTCGCGTCGGAACTGTTAAACGCGTCGAGATTCTTCCGTCTTATTCCGCGCGCTCTTTTACCACGGGGAACTCTGCCGCCCTTCCGCAAGCATTACAAGCCACGAGGCGTGCACATTCACCCGCTCCGTCTGACGTCGCTTTCATCCGGCCGGAATTGCGACAACTTTACGCCGATGAATGAACTTCTCGAAGTGCGAAGTTATATAGATGGACGAGATCTCCCGTGTAAGCCCGGCTGCAATTCAATTAGCGATCGCGCGCCAGCGATTCTATCCTTCGCGACGGCAGTTATTATTTAAATGCGAATCGTGTAATCCCGCGTGAGTTCTCGGTGAGCGTTCGCCGTAGCGTCGATTCACCGCCGTAATTTCATCTTCCCAATTAAGACGGTTAATCTTGCTAAGGTAGTGAAAAGAGAGTTTTCGTTACTTTACTAGCTTACTAGCTTTAATGCATCATTATTACGAAGGGTACCGGGAAGGAACGTTTCGAGAAGCGTTCCGCTGATATTATTGTACGTTAAAATGTGTACGTTAAATTATGTACTTTAAAAACAGTTCCGATAAGTTTCGCTCGGCAGGCAAACAATTCGCAACTATTAATCCTGATGGCGGTACAACGGCTTCCTCGTAACGATCAGCGCCGATTGAATTTCGTCAGCGTGAAGCCGCGAGGGCACGATTAAGCCCCTAGCTCAAGGCGCGCCTAGTTAAGGCAACCGTATTATCGATTCATAGGAGGAGTTACATAACAGCGAGCGCTCCGAGGGGAAGCCACCTCGGCGGCCGCCTTACATAACCGGAACTTCCGTCTACGATAAGCCGTGCAACACCCGGTTGGTTTGTAATTCGGCGCTGTGCCGAGCAATTTGTCGAGTGATAAATCGGTGTCCGAGGCGCGTTGTTATGCGTTTCGTAGGAAAAAAAAATGAAGATCCGCGCTCAGAAAGAGAGAAAGAAAACATGCCTCGCGATAATCTGGCCATTTTTCGCACGTCGAACGTTGATCGAAAGGAGAATCGCCGATAAATCCCGATAACGCTTGAAATTTTTTACCGTTCTCTATCCAGCTCGATGCCAAATTCATAATGCAGGTATAAAGCTTTCTCGCTTTTCGCTGCAGACACATTGTTAATTGTCGTGTCGCCTGACACGTGTCAGGTAACATTAAAATTAGGCGATATTTTGTAATGCAAATATTTGTACAGAATACAACGTTCCCAGAAATATGGGACGGCGTGTTTTCCACGTAATTATAACTTGAAAATTTGTTTATTGCAATATAATCGCAGAACGTGCACGTGATGTGTACAAATCGAGTAAATTTGTCAGAAAAACAATCATTTTCCCAAACGAAATTTGCAAAAAATATAACATATTATTTACCCGTTAACGGGTAAATAGTTAATGATCTTTTCGATAATTTTTTTTATACAATCTGTTTATTAATATTTTTTAATTGCTCGTTATTAGAATGCCTGTTTTTTTAAATTGTGTAATGAGTTTTTTTTTACTGTTAAGTCATTTGAGACATTTTATTTCGTTCGTATTCCTGACGTAACGCGTTGAAATTTCGGCAATATCCGCTTGCAAAACGCATTACACCGACCCGTCCGATCGTTAAATCGGAAATGAGTTCTTAATCCCGACGCGCCACGTCCGACGATATCCGCAGCAACTTCGCTATTTGCCTTTTTCCCTTGGAAGTAATTCGGATTTTATTACGCGCGTGATCTGCCGCTACGCGATTAGCACCTCGATTTCGTGTGTTGGAAATAAAAGTCCGCGCACAAATCCGATTTTATTTTATAGACGTCTTACAGAACGGCTGAAGTACGCGTGACTCGGAAAGAGAAACGTGTTTTAATATAAACTTTTAATCACGAGCTTCGCTCGTTTTAGTGACTTCGTACTTTATTTTCCATATTTTCTTTCCCCGGAGTGCTAATATGCACCAATATAACGTGTGTCACTCTAAATGCAGAAAATACAATGCGAACAGATCCTGCTAAAATAATCTCCTAGAAAACGCAACCCAGTCTCCATATATTCTAATCGCTTAAGCTGATGAAACTATCCGCTCGTCGCGGACAGGATCTATTTATCCGGCACAAAGGTCATTTTGCGTTCCACTATTTTCGCTCTGTTTTATTAAGGATGATAAATTCCGGAAGGCGTGTCCCGTTGCGGCGTTTCCGCGCCTTATTCCACCGAGGCTCCCGAAAACGGTGGAGAAAAGCCGGGCGAAATTTATTCGTCGCGCGCATACGACGAGCACGTGCACGTGGAACGACTGCACATCTCGTTGTACGCGTGTCAACGAAACCGGCGGCGAGGCCCTCGGAGTCACTTCGCTTTCCGGAAAAATCCACGACCCCGATCCAACATCGGGGCGCCCTATCGTTTCGGCTGGTCGTGCAACTGATTCGTATGAATTTGGATGGCACCCGGTGCTGAATAAATCCCGAACGCGGACGCTATCGGGACACAAGATATACGGGACATCCCGCAAAACTTGCAAACGCGCAGCGGAATTTTATTTTGGCAAAAATCCCCTTCGCCAGAATGGAGTGCAAATTTATTCGCGGAATTCCGCTCGCCATGACTTTTTAATTTCCCACATTAAATATTAAAATGTCGCCTGGTGAATAAATCCAAATTTTATAAGCTAAAGTGTGCCGTAGATAAATTGAAAGACAAGGACTTTTTGTTTTGATATTCAAAATCGTGTGCATATCGTACGAAAATAAGTTTTTGTCAAATATATGCACCTTTTTAGAGCGCATTTTATAGAGGCTATCGTCTTTTTCGATTTCCGGAGATATACTGCATTCCGTATTCCATGCATCGTTCTTGCAAGCCGATAGGATCAACAAAATCTTCATAGCGGGAATCTCAATGGTTCGATGATAATGGCACCATGATGCGCGATCAATATCGTTTTTATTCTATGGCAAGCCTACGAAACGCGTCGTTCGCATTTAGAAGAATAAAATCGCGCGAGATTTTCGCAGAAAGAATAGAAATCGTCTGGTTATCCGCGAAACGAATCGATATTAATGGCATTGTGCAATCTAATCGTGGAATTAAATGAATCAGAAAGGCTTAACGACCTAGTCTTCGTGCCTTGCTAAAAATATTTAAGCTAGACATTTTTATTCCAACAAGTGCTGTCAGTGAACATCGATAAAAAAAGCCTCTCTCGTCGTTTCACAAAAATCTGTCGTATGTTTCGTCGCGCGACGGGCTGTCTGATTCACGGGAATAAATCTCTTCCAGCAACTCCTGAAAATCCAACGGGGAAAATCCACGTGGTAAATCTAGCCCTCTCCGTCCACAGATCCACAAGATTTCGCGGGTTTTAT
This sequence comes from Aphaenogaster rudis, assembly GCA_003063815.1. Lineage (NCBI taxonomy): Eukaryota > Metazoa > Arthropoda > Insecta > Hymenoptera > Formicidae > Aphaenogaster > Aphaenogaster rudis. Next base: position 36,942 of record NJRL01000551.1, read on the forward strand.
CGCGTTTCTGTTAGAGGACTTTTCTCGAGTATAGGATTTAAGGACGGTAAAAGACAAAATGCATTCGCATTACAAGATTAGGATTCAGCCTAATTTAATTCCTCGCCAATTTCAGCTGTTTGCGTTGTCATGTCGCAACAGGCAATTATAATTAGTGTAACATCTTTGAAATTATAATTTCGCACGTCATAAATCCTGTTTCCTTCCGTCTCTCGCGTAAGAGGATCCGTCTGCTCATTAACGACGTTTTCGATCGTTCGAGATGCATTAGCGAGAACGTTGGAGTTTCGTCGTAATAACAGAGATGAAAATTTTGTTATTACGACGACATTCTGAATTAGTCTCTTAAGTAATTAATTGTTGTTCCATGAGAAACATTTCTTCTTCCAACCCCTATATCTCGACATATGTATATTAGGTTTGTTAAGACCATTGTTTCCATTTGCCGACTATATTCTTTTATTCTTCCTGTTGTATACACCGATAAATTTCTTAACATATGATTCTTAATATATTATAATATACGTAACATATAATATAACAATATACATTTTGCAATACGTCATCGAGAAATAACAATGGACATTATGAGGAAAGACTGCGCAAGATTACGTCATGTTTGATCGAATCGTGCAAGTTTCTTGAACGCGTAATCTCCGAAACTCAGATCGAACTACTTTAAAGGGCCACCCAAGAAATAAGAGCGGTCTGAAGGGTAGCTGAGAAGCCGGATGCACGATCCCCTTCATCTGTCGGCTTAACCATCTTCCATGTTTCATCTCTTTACACGCGACGTACTTGCGAGCTTCCTCCTGCTAACGTTACACCGCAACATTTTTTGGCGCGTTTTATATCCTATAAAATGAATCGTAATCTCTTTCTTCGACGGATATCTCGCGAACGCTTGTAACGCTTTCGTGGAAGAAAGGAGGATAGAGAAAAACGTTTGAAAATCTTTTCAATCATTATCCGAAGTTCTTTTTCGACCTTTTGTAACTTGTACTCTCAAATTACATCAGCTGTAAGTCAGGCAGTCAGCAAAAAAAGCGCTTCGTTATCGGACGTTACGTCGTTTTTCGCTGCAACGAACTCATCATCTGCGTTAATTATGCGTTTGGCTCACGGTTCACGGCTTGCGATTGCGAATTAAAGGGAATTATCGAGAAGCCATGATTTATCACGATTTCAAATCGACGACAGCAATTATCCGTCGTTTTCGCTGCTGACCTCTCGACGACAGTCCAAATTCACTTTTTTCACCGGATCACCATGCGACATGCCGAAGAGAGACGTTACGATCGTGTCAAAAAGAACAAGCCGATCGCTAAATTGATGTCCACGTTTTCCGATTTGCCCGCGACACTATTTCACTTCTATTTCTGTCCTTCTCTCTCTCTCTCTCTCTCTCTCTCTCTCTCTCTCTCTCTCTCTCTCTCTCTCTCTCTCTCTCTCTCTCTCTCTCTCTCTCTCTCTCCGCCTTTTCTTCGACTTGTTCTCGTCGAGGAGACCAAAGCGAAATCAATTTAGCTGCGGCGAAAACGCATTTGTCCACGATACTTTTAATTAACGAGCAGTCCGCGCCGGCGGCGGGATCAGAGAATCCTAATTGGCACGAGACTGGAACACGAGATGGGTGGACGAGCCCGTTCAATGTACTCGACACTACTCGGGTATAAACTCGCCCCATACAATGGATCGCGCGAGCAAAGGGGATATTTTCTATATCCGTTGACGACGACGGGAGATAAGGCTTTGAATTAGCTTAATTACTATTGAGAATTATTGCTGTTCCGCTAATTACCGTTGATAAAGCTTTATCGGCAACCTGAAGCAGAATGTCACGAACACGAATGACCGTCAGAAGACTTCTTTCAAAATGAAAGCGTAAAACGAAACGCTATACGGGATTAAGATTCAGTCTAATTTGATCCGTCGGCAATTTTAGCTGCTTGTTTTGCTTTAACAAGCACAATTAGCGTGCAACATCTTGAAATAATAGTTTCGCGCGTTATATATCCTGTTTCATTCCGACTTCGACGCAACAGAATCCGTCGTCTCATTAACGACGTTTTCAATTGTTCGAGATACGTAAGCGCGTTTGTGTCAGACGAGTTTCGTCGTAATACCAGAGAATTTCGAAATTCGCTACTACGATGGCATTCTGAATTAGACGGATTACGATTCCGGATTCGCTGCATTCCCGGGTGCATTTAATATAATCAGATCTGAAAGCGCGCACCTCTACGATTATATTTAACGTCATTGTGCGTGCGTGAGAGAGAAGTAAGCCGCGAAGGCATCGAGTTCTCGCAACTTCCTGCCTCTTCCAGACCGAGGCGAGCAGCCTCGTCGCGCACGTTTCTCGCGGGTACGTCGCGATATTATCTCGTCGGTTGGAGATAAACCAAGCAATTGCTAGCCGCGCCTGCGCCCCTTTGATTCTCCCGGAGAAGATGAAACGCAAACCTCTTCCAGCAATCCCTCGGTGTCCTCGACGAAATTGCACCGGAGTTCGTTCATCCATCCGTCCGTTCGTTCGTTTGGCCAGACGTACTACGGACGTCGCCGGATCCTCAGCCGCGAAAGGCGGCACGTGCAGCACGTGTCACGTCTGACGTGGACCATCAGTCACGGGGTGAGAGACACGTTTCTCGGAAGCCGCGCGCCACCCTCGCCGTCCACTGGCTGCGTGGAATCCCCGGGTGCACATATCCCTCGATGCCCGCCGTATGCACGCGATGCAACTCGACGGGGAATTGCACCGCGCGGATCGTTGAATACCGAACGCGGATCCTCCCCTCGAGACACACCCGTGTACTGGAAATACCGCGCGAAATATTGTTTTTTTTTTGTTTCGGTATACCTGGGATTGGCACGCGGTACGCTAATTCTTCCCATTGCAAACGCATGGAACGAAATTTTCCGGCACGCCGCTTTCAGAATCTCGGTTATTGTTTGACAGAGCTACGAAAGTTTCTGATTCCGTTCTTGATTCTTTCAGCGACGTAAAAAATACAAGCATCGAGGTGTATTCCGACGTGTATTGATAAACCGCGTAAGATAACGATCCTGTCGCCAGGTGAAACTGGATTAACTGTTCTAGCTCCATGATATATTGTGCGCCGCTACACGTTTTCGCCAGTTTCAAACACGTAATTTATTTTTGCCGGCCATCTAAAGTTGCAGCGCGTGGAATTACAACAGGGTGACAGGTGTCATATATTTCCAACGTCCAGCGCGGCCTTCGCGCTCATGAAACATCCGCGACGAGCCAGCGTCTACTTCATTAAAAGTTTGGTAATTAGCATTTTTATTCAGTTTCAAACTTTACTACCGCCGAGCCATCCGCGCCTCTCGATATACGGTCGTGCATAAGAAAGTCGCGCGGATGCGCCGACGCGGCTTCATATTACAGCAAGCTTTGCCACCCGTGACGAGGATTTATACATCCGGTTATAGCCGCGAATTTGCATTTCGATCTGACCATCGTTGTCTTTTATCCGATCGAAATTCTCTACCTTTTATCACGAATGACTTTTATCGCGGTGGACCGAAGCCAGACCCAGATCTCGTCGATCTCTCGTGACGCGCTTCCTCGAACTCGAGCAGAAACGATTCACGCGATTGCCGCGTGTTAAAGATGAAACACGCCGTTTGCACGTCGACGGTACACGGCCACGATTTCGTGAAAGATCCACGAACTGTTGGAGTTTCCTCGGAAACAATGATTACGACAGGCACGATCCGAGCTGGCCCTGTTCTTCAGTCCGAATGCCAAGCGTCAATCAAACGGAAAAGAGAACATCGGAACTCTAGATGCGCGCTCGAAATAAAACTCGATCGTGCCTCTATTCGGCCGGTATCTCTCCTGTACCGTCATCGAGATTCACGATGGAGCGTATGTAACGTGTGCGAGACACGTCTCGCGGTAACGTCTTTCTTTACGTATTCGGGGTTGAGACGTAAGACCCGGCTCGTATTCTACGCCCACCGGAAGAAGACCGGATACCCGATATCACGTTATTTTATGCACGAGCACTTCGGTCCCCGCCCGTCCCTTCCTCTCTCTCGTATAATAAGCGTACTACGCAATAAAGGTTTACACGCGACGCGGATTTCTTATCGTGGTCGCGTGTCACCGGCGCACGTGCGCGACAAGTCTCTCGTTACGACTCGTTACGAAACGCGGCCAATAACTCGCAACCAAGCCCGGACGCACGAAATATTTCGATCAAAAATCCAATTCCGCGTTCCATAAAATATGGAATGCCAGTAACTACGTAATTAACTTTCTATCTGCTGCCTGAAGCCGCGGTGCAATAATGAACGTTCCGCGGGGGTGAACGGTCGCGTCGCATCAGAATGAATTGTAAGGCATTTAGGTAACTGCACAGCCGGAAAATGGACATGTACATCTGGGACGTGGGGAAAAAAGCTGCGCGGGCTTTGATGTAAAATGCAACTACGCTTTTTTCTCTACTTATGCATACCTGGAAAAAGTTTTAATATGCAGATTAATACTTCGTGCAATAATAAAAATTGCACGTAGAATCAAATTGTTCCCTTGGAACACGATCTACCTAAGCTCGATTCAATCTCGTTAAATTAAAAAATTCGTGATGGAGCGTGATGAACAGTATTCTCGTATATATATTACACATATCCTCAAAGTCAGACAAATTAATTAATTAAATTTTCAACGCGTAGGATTTCTCGTTGCTGATTGAGACGAAAGACGAAAAGGAGACGAGATATTCGCGTCTAGTCGTAACTCTTGTTCCTCTTTAGGCGAGAACGATGGCGCTTGCTACTCGAGGTAGTGAGAGCGATAAAAAAGGGGCGGGACAGGAAAGATGCGGAAAGTCAGGAAAGTGGAACAGCAGCGGGAGGACGAAAGAAGACGAAGGGTACACGACGAAGGCGGATCTTACGGCACCCTAACCGCCGACATAATTCCTGGTAACCCGGCTCCCTGCGTCGAGGACAGAACGGTTTCCCACTGTTAATCTGGCTAATGACGGCCGCCGAGCGGTGATCATTATTTTCGCAATACCTTTTCGCGAGTACTTGTGAAACCGCCCAAGCCGCTCGTTTATATCCATCAGGGAATCCTCCGTCATAAACGTGTCATCATCGTCAGAGCCTCCAAATGATTTTTCATGAATAACACGACGAGAAACCTTCAATTTAGCCAACAATCGTTGAGGCTGTAAATGTCTTTATTCCAAGAGGAAAACGCCGTTTTATCACCTTCGTGATTAATCGTTTCGACAACTATTACACTTTTAATTTTCTTAAGACGCCAGGATTACAATTTCACGTTTAACGAGGAAATAAAAGTGCTTTTGTAGAAGATAGAATTGAGACAAATATTCGTGTATTCTTTCGGCGATATTTTCTACAAGAAACGGAAAATAAAGCAAGTTGCAAGTATCTTCGCGCCGCTTGAAGCAACGTGTCAACGTCTTTTTCAAAGCGGTTTTCGCAGCTTTTCGAACTGCTTAGGTTCGATTGCTTCCAAACTGTATGCACACTTTGGAACTTTTCTATGTGATACGCGTATCACGAACTGGAGGAAGAATCGTCAGCCGACTTGCACATCGACGCCAACTTTCGGGAACTTTCGAACACGTAGAATCTCGGGTAAACTAGTTCCGCGTGAAATTTTTTCTTTATCCACTCAAGCCATTTGTAACTTTTGAAGGGTTATAAAATTTCTTACTGAGCGAACGCGCAGATTCATTCATTAATTGTTAAATTTATTACACTCTTTATATATTAAAGCCGACAAAGTAAAAACCTTTACGACTCTAAAAGGTTAGTGCTGTAAATTAATGCCGAGATTCTACTTAATTAAAATTTAAAGTTTAGAAAAAATCTTAAATATTTGAGATATCTATGTAGTATATTAAAATTTCATGCATGACATTTCAAGTACTCATATCTTGCAATGATTACAACATCTTGCATATCTATATTTTTCCGATATTCTTGATATTTGTGGAAAATTATTTGTATGAAACATTTTTATATGTTACAAGAACAGAGAAGAAAAATAATTATTTAGATATCCGAAAAATACTTTTTCTTTAAAATATGAGTAGACGCATTATATATTATAATATTGATCATACTAAACTGTATTATATATAACGAGGGGTAAACCGTTGACCAAAATTGTGTACACCAATGCCTAGTAATGCCCAAAATTGGGCATTACTAAGTACACAAAGTACACAAAAGTACACTAAAAGTACACAATTTTTGGGCATTACTAGTGAATTTTTTATGTAATGCCCATTAATGTGCCCTAGTAATGCCCACTAATGCCCCAAATCTGTACACCGCAATGCCCTCAGCGGTTTACCCCTCGATATATAATAAATAGAAATGTATGTGTAGGTATATATATATAACATGAATTCTGTTATCTAATGTCGGCTAGATATTTTTTTATTAGTTCACGTAGATTTCCGGTAAAAGTGCTGATTAAATTGGCTCGTCGGCTATCGAAAAGGCTATAAAGATAAAGACGAACGTCTAGTAAGTAGTGCTTCTACAAAAGTTGGAAACCAGTGAAAACGGAAAAAACGTGGAACCGTTTATCTCTACCGGTAGGAGGGAGTAGGGCACGATGCAAGAAGATTGGACATCTCGGTAGAGTTAGAGGTATAATAATTTGTTGGAGTACCACGCGAAGTCCCGCGAAGCTACGGAAAAGTTTCAAGAATTATAAAAGATGAACGTGCCCGCGAAGAATGTTTGCCGGAAGGTATAATTGGTTTGTGTCGAATCCTATGGGGGATTAATTTTTGATGTCATTTATTAATGTAAGTAGAAATAACGCAAATATATTTGTATCATTTTCCAATTTGCAACTTTACCTTTCTCGAAGGCGAAGTCTCGATATTTTGTCTTATTTTTTTATATGAATTAATATGTAATATTGATACAAAATCGCACTCTTCCGAAAGCGATTGCGGATTGAAGCACGATCCACAACAGAGTAATCCACTCATAGCTTGCAAGGCTGAGAGTTGCAATTCCATGCAAGGCTTTTTTTTTTCGTTACATTACCAATTTGAAAATTGGTAGTACATACAGTACCGCTCAAAAGTTTGGAGCATTCTATAGTTTCTAGATAAAAACACGATTCTTTACAGATGCAATTATTTTATTGAAAATATCAATTTTTATTTTTGAACGTATATTATTGAAATAAAATTTAAGATTTAAATACTATAAACTTTCTTGCATTTACAATGTTAGTAAATAAAATAGATTAAATTTTCTTTTCAAAATTTAGAGATGCTCCAAACTTTTGAGTGATAGTGTACGCTGTATATTTACAGATTTTTCTTACCTTGCGTACTTGCGATCTTACAACATTTTTTCAAGCAGACGTTTGATGGCTAATGACAATATTTAAATCAAAATGGAAGCCTGCCCTTCTATCTAATAGCAAATTTTTATCTGTTTTATATACTGACCTTACTTTTCGCCTTTCGCCATTGTACTTTCAATCGTGATTAAAAAGCTACATTGCCCCTTTATATGCGTGTATACCGTTACGTGAATCTAATCGTTAAAAGGTTTCCACGGAAACGCATTTCAATCGAATGTTGACGATATGCCCCCGGCAATTTAAATCTCGAGCGTATCGAGAGATCCGGTCGAGCGGACACGTATATCTCGTAATTTCGCTTCTAGTGGCGCTTTTATCCACTGGCGATTTACGGTTTGTATTTTTCTCCGACATTCGTCAAATGTGCGAGACTCCTACACTCACAGTAATATCATGTATGCGATATTACGGAATGAAAACGCGTTACACGAAAACGCTTAATTCGTTTACATTACTCGATACGTTAAAGTTTGCGATATGAATTTCGTGCATCGACTAAAAGTGGGCTTATAATAGTAAGGAAAATCACAATTATCTTTCATTTACGATCTTCCTTTATTAATCTTGACGTTTGGATGTGAAAATTAATCGCGAAACTTCGTCATGTTTAATTTCCACAGATTATAATTTAATTAATGCGGATAACACGAAGATAACGCAGTCGTTTAAGCGCACATAATAAGGATTTTAATAAGGATATATTTTGGTGCATTTACAATGTGTTTGAATGTATACATCTCAAGATTGATAGACGTTCGTTATCCTTCTTTAATTCTTTATTATATATAGTTTTGGAGATAAAATGATCATATACTGACGCGCATTAAATGAGACATTTATGATGAATCGTAGCATTATCTCCAGTAACGAGATAGATAACAGTAAAGCCCAATTGGTATAATCTCTTGCATCCGCTTTATTTTCTTCAGATACCGATTGTTATTCTTTATCTCGCGAATGAGTAGGAGCGGCAGTGTGGTCTAGTGGTAGAGCGCCAGACTCGTAATCTGTAATACCAGGTTCGAGTCCACTAGATCAGGTAAACATGGATATTATTATTTTCCGACACTGCGCTCCCTGTCGGGAAGAGGATTCCCAGTAGGTAAAACTGGGCTCTGTCTTTCGGAAGAGACGTTAATTAAGATG
>NJRL01000551.1:88294-104328 GCA_003063815.1 Aphaenogaster rudis
ATTGTGAATGAATACTGAGGTTTCTGAGTTGACAGAATACGCTACTGTTCCCTTTCTCCTTAAACAAAATTCGACCAATAGAATAATAGTAGAAAGAGAGATCCGTGCCCCAACATATACTTCTCTCTTTCTAGGTCCGTCAAGACGAAAGATCAAAGAAATTTCGCCGCATGCTCCATCCAGTACTATATATCGATGAACCCCACCTCCAAAAAACACGTATAGAATACTGTATATAAATAAAGAAACTGACTTGCTATAATTTTTTCAAATCCTGGCTGAGGTAATATTTTTCGCAATAAATTCTTTACAGTTTTTCGGGTTTGGATGGGAAGGGGGAATCTTATAGACGCTTGTTAGCATCAGTATATCATTAAATTGTTTTCAATTTAATGTTGTGATATTCGAGAGCTGCGTTTCAAGACCGATAGTAACGGCGCGCAGTTTATAGAAAAGTCACACGTTAATATTATTGGAGCACTAAGATCCGCTATGACCGTCATTGGCCTATCTCTTGATTTAAATTATAATTTTTTGCTCTAAAAAACTGCAAAAATACATTCGAAAGTTTTGAATAATTATGAATATATTAATACCGATTATCCTAACCGCATAAAAGAAAAAATGAGAATTTAACCATATAAATTTAATACTAAACTATTTCTTGAATCAAATGCTTGCAAAATATCTTATTTTCGAACTTATTGTTCAAAAAATACAGAAAAATAAGTGAAATCACAGAAAAGATCAAATATATTAGACAAAAAAATATCTTTTTAACAGCGAGCAATAAATGAAAATTATTATTCTTATCGCGCGCGTGTGTGTGGACATTTAGGTGGTCCTTAAAAAGGGTAAATTCGAATTTTGACTGTCCGAACGGTCCGGAAGGCTTGAAATACATAAAAAAAATATGTGCAAAAGCGCAACCTCCTATTTCAGTTTCACGTGCCGCAGAGCACTTGAATTTCCCTATTGAAATCAAATGGGAATTTCCCGCTTCACGATTATAGTATGACTGCAATAGCGATCGGAAAAATTTGAAACTTGGCAATTTTCTTATATATAGTTGTACCTATCTTCTGACATTTTTATAGATTTTTATCTATATATTTCAGGTTGCTAGAGGTTAATAAAAACATTTATTTTTTAATTTTTGAAAAATCAAAGGAATCTTGTTTATTTATTTATTTCTATAATTTTGTTTATATACTTATTTATTTATTCGCAGTCTTAAATAAGAATTCAATATTTTTACGAAATTATTTATTTCAAAAATTTTTTATGAGTCTCCTTTTTCGCATCAGGATATTTCTTTTTACATTCTTTCACTATTTGGACAATAAATTGTTTCTGATTTTCGTTTTTTGTTACAATATTATAATATTCTGATATTAATCAAATCACTCAAAAAAATGGTCTTGCAACTACAGAAATAATTTTTTGGGTGTGAAAAATTAACTGAGATAGATAAATGATTAGCAAATACTGTGATACCGCATATATTTTACACTTATCCCTTGTCTACAATGCGTATTTAAGGCGTTAAGACTTAAGAAATTGACCAATCGCAGTCGTTTATTCTCCTCATATACGATTGTGATTGGTCAATTTCTTAAATCTTAACGGGGTATATCAATGTAAATGATAGAGACAGAATTTATATCTGAACTGTTAGTGAAATATATAGAAAGAAGTTTTTCTGTGGCGCTTGATTCTTGTTATAAAATTTGACTGTGGTATATATAATATATATATATGAGATATATATATTTATGTCGAAATATGTCGGAATAAAATATAAAATATTTCGTAAACGATTGATCTTTTGATAACTTTACCTTAATACTTTTATATATCAAATAACTCTAGAGAAATTATATTATATATAAAAAATCGTGTGATTTTGAAATAATTAAAGTAAAAGATGGCTAATCGTATGATTTTATTTAAAAAATAAAAGTCATCTTGAAATCTCAGGAACACCTCCATCTAGAAGAAATGTATGTTCATCTTAAAATGTTCCCTTCGAAGTAAAGTAAGTTTTACTTGAAATATTTTTCAATAAAATCATCGATTCGCGAGTTATAGCACTGTCAACTTTAAAATTGGACACCCTGTATAGTAAATAATAAAGAGTGAGACCAATTGCCTATAGACCATGCTCCCCAATTTTTGACACTCGAATTTGTGGTCATGTTTAGCATCAAATGAAAGATTTTGTTAAGCTGATTACAAATATGTCGATGCCAAAGTGTACCTCCTTCCCGTTCCCGTAAAAAATCCTTTGAATCACACATTTTTTAAGGATTAACGGCCGTCTGCTGACCTTTGGGGCCTATTTTCTCGGGATCTAGAAGGAGGTACACCTTGGCATCGACATATTTGTAATCAGCTTAATAAAATCTTTTATTTGATGCTAAACATGACCACAAATTCGAGTGTCAAAAATTCAATTATGTAAATGGGGAGCATTTTGGTCTTCCTCTTTTGAAGTCAAATATATTGTAAATATATTTGATTAGATAAACATTTTACTATTATATTTTTATATGGTTAACTTCTTATTTTTTGACCACTTTGATCTTACATGATTTTATTACAATAAACACGATATGCTGAGGTATTTATGCAAAACTTTATTTTTTCAATACATTTTTGGCATGAAAATTTTTTTGGCTTGACAGCGAAGGGGTTAAGCAGATTTTAAATGTTTTCGAATACCGATTAATTCGGAGTTTCATTAAATAATTATTTGTATTGACAATTGACTATTAATTTGAATTTTAGTTAAGGAAAAATTATAATTTTGTCAGGGAAAGTCAAGAAAAAGTCATGGAATTTTTCTCGCTCTCTTTATTAGCCACCATAACCTTATATCGATATGTCCCTTATCCAACTTCTGTGATGTTCTGAGGTCTCCATCATCCATTGAATTTAAACCATTCTATGCATGCTCTTTTTCAACAATTAAAAAAAAATAAGACCGACATCTCCAAATTTGCTGAAGTTAGAACAACCACGGACATTTCCCCAAAAATTCCTTTTATTTTAAATGAACCCCTTTACCAATTATCCCCTAATTAAATACCAACCTTCATTAAAATTTTCTCTTTCGTTTTAAAAAAAGGCCTGAAAGCTCCTAAACTGCATAAGTTAAAACCACCACGGACATTTCTTATAAAATTCTAAATTTTCTAAAGAGAAAACTGGTTTTCGGATCGCGCAATGAAAAAGAAACCTTCCTAAAATAATTCTCTATCGATTAAAAAAAATTCAGCCCGATAACTCCAAATTTGCAGAAGTTAAAACAAGCACAGGCATTACTCCAAAAATTCAAAATTTTCTAAAAAGAGAACCGCCTTACCGATCATCACGCAATTCAATAGGAACCTTCCTTAAATAATTCTCTATCGATTAAAAAAAAAATTCAGCCTGATATCTTCAAATTTGCAGAAGTTACAGCAACCACAAGCATCAAATCCGTACACACACACGCACATGCACACGCACGCGCACGCGCAATCAAAGCTTCCTGTATGAGGAAGCAAAAATTCTGGTATATCGGTTTTTTTATTTACAGTACTCTATGTTTTTCTTGGAGGTGGGGTTGCTAGCCTAACGTGAAATCTGCACTTCCACCTTTGAGATTAATTTCCTGCGAATGGGTAGGAGCAATAAATTCGGAACTAGAGCAAGAAATTAGCAATAACTTAGCACTTAATTATGCCATATACTCTTAACTTATTTTTAATGGTAGGGGTGCTTGGTTCACAGAAGTAATTTCATTTCATGTCTCAAACATTTCTGAAGATCCTCGAAAGACTCACAATCAGCAAAATAGAATAACGAACTGGATGCAATTGCACCAATATGCTGAGGTGCTACAAACGAACGTAGCGATTATTTTTCTTTTTTTCTCGCGGATTTAATGTAATGAATACACGGCGATTTTATATAATGGATGATTAGATGGCTTTCTCCACACGTGTGCAGGTCTACGTCGAAGTGCTGGACGAGAATGATAACACGCCGCTGACCGAGCTTCCAGTTTACTATCCATCCGTGCCGGAGAACTCGCCCGCCAGCGTGAGCGTCCTGCAGATCCGTGCCTTTGATCGCGACGTCTCGCCCCAGCAATTCGTCTTCACCATCAGCAGCGGCAATCCGGAGGGTTATTTTCTCATCAACTCCACCACCGGTAAGTCTCGAGCGTACGGCTCGTATCGCATCGACGGCGAAATAATACCGGTCTCGCGGCAGGATCAGGATGACGGGTCTTTAGCCACACCCGGTAGCCGGTAATGAGTTCAATCTCGCTGGACGAGAGTTTTAATAGATCCGTTACGCGGAACCGAGAGATTGGCTGCTTCCGTGAAAAGAGTTTCAGTCGAATCCTCGTTCGTTACCGACCGAATCGAAGGACGAGATATTGGCTGCTCACGGACGACCCGATACACGCTGTCGTTGGTGCCGTGACGTGAACGCATACAGAAAGTTATGTTTCCGATAGATAGACGCACGATCTATCTTTATTTTAATGACCCGCCTCTCTCGGACTTAATAACGCGACTCCGCGATATATATAAACGCGTCTAAAGATACGTTGTTCTTGCCTCACCTGGCCGTACATGCAAATTCGAGTGATCGAACGTCGATCCATATTCATCAGCCCTTTATCGTCTCGTTTAGCCTTCCTCCTCGCGTGAGACGCTTGGGGATTATAAAACGATGAGAATGCCTATCTTGCAAGCTCGTTAGATCTGGGACAGCGTCATGTTTTTGACTTCAGAACCTTCATAAATAACGTAAGAGGCAGCGTTACGTTGTTTAGCGCGACGAAATAATGTATGAGCCACGAACGGATGTGGCACGGAAAGTAATGCGCGGCAGACAAGAACTTTATATTTTCGCACGCCGGGAACTTCACGCGGAAAGAGTACCACTTAGAGTTAGTAATGCAACTGGAATTTTAAAGCGATGAGATCGCTAGTTTATTGAAACAGGTATTATTTCCGTCTATCGAAATCCGAAAGTCGTCGAGATTATGCCGGTTCTTTGCCAATTCCTGGCACCCAACCAGGCGTTCCCGTCACAAACAACGGACATCTCGTATTCTTCGAAAGTTGTTTGCGATCGGTATTAGTATGCAAAATGAAAGTCAGTTATACCGGGAGATGATTCGCAATGGAAAAAGTCGGCCGACGTTTGATTTGTATTCATCGCCGTCGGCCAATCCCCGGAAACTTCCCCTCCGTCAGCTGGCCAATCCGTTTCGCGTGCTATCCGTCCGCGGAACTTTTAATGTTCGGAATTGTGCAAAACTTGGCCCGGCTCAGCCGCGAGTGGTGACCCTTCGTATTTCACATGCGAGGAGAAAATGGGGCGAACAGTCAACCGGACGTGCCTTAAAACGGGCAAAACGTGACCCGACATATGCGGTATTGCGGTCGCTCTTCACTGTATGCCAAACGGAAATACTTGACGATAACCGATCAATCGGCTATAAATGTCATCGAGTTATCATCGGTCAAATAACTGACACATGAATCTCGTATTCACATGACTATTATCTTCAGAAAGTTGAAGCATATTCACAGTACATTTACGCTGCGATAATTATTTTTTTCCTTTGATACGCGTTTATTTATTATATGCAAGATATATGAAAAGTATTCCAAAAATCGCTCTTTAATTGTGTCTTTCGATTTCTTACGAACTACATTTTACGTATACTTTCAGATATTACATTTATTACAGCAAACAATAATACAAGTTCATTATTAATAGCAGATTTTAATTGTTACAAGCTAATTATTTAATTTGTTTTTAATAAAAATTTGAATGATGAGTTAATTATTGGAGAGGAATGAATTGATTTTAATAAATCTAGAAGAAATATGAATCGTTTCTTGCGGCAATTTCATTATTTTGAATAAATAGATATTGACATTTTCAGCCATCAAACGGGATTTGCCTAATAATAATTTTTGTGAATTTATATATTCCGCTTTTATATGCCATGAGCCGATTACGATTTGGAATGCAATATTATACCAAATCCGGAAATGTAATATTATATTATGAAAATGATAATTAATGTAATATTACTAATACTAATAAGAATTTTATAAACCAGTAAGAAATATATATATATATATATATATATATATATTAAAGTATTATTTTTTTGTTTTATTAAAACGAGAAAAATTTTTGGTTTATCAAATTACATGGTTTTAATTAACCCGGAAAATGTACCATGTAAAAATGTAGCAAAAAACAAATTTATTTAAATTAAAAGTAAACAAATAAAAAATTTATTTAAATTTAAATACAAATTTACTTTTATATAAATTGAAATACATTGAGAAAAATAGAATAAAGTTTGCTTCTCGAAGAAACATTAAATCTGTATGTGATAATATTTGTCTATTTATTTAAATTATAATCTAAAATGCAACAAGATATTCCGCATTGCCACATTTGCAATAATAATGTGCAATAATAATAATATTAAACATTTTATAAATAACGGATTCGCGAGCACACAGCTTTGCTTGTTGTACAACGTACGTAAACAACGCGCTGCCACTTGCACGCTGACATTCAAACTCGAACGATACGCAAATTATTCCGTTTCATAACATTATTTTTTCTTGAGAATACGCAATTATGATAAGGACCAAAAGCAAATCGCTATCATTCCCTATGGATGATTAGCGATTACATCGCGCGCGATTAATAGTAGATGAACGTTTTGCTTTTTACAAAATACTACATGTAAGCTAAGTTACAAAGAAGATTTTTGCGCAGTTTATGTGTACATAGTTTATAATTAGTAAATAAAAAAAAATATATATATATTAAATAAATATATAAAATAAATATATATATATATGTGTTTATTTTATATATTAAAATATTTATATTTAATATTTATCTGATTTATTTAAAGCTTCGGTAATTTTCTTCGATGCATTATCCTTTATCTTTGATTCCGATATTCTTCAATTGATTGTTTTGAAGTAATACATTTATATCTTATAACATCTTTAATAAGAGCTTGCACAAATGATATTTTACTGACCATACGGCAAATAACAGTAAAATACTTGTTCTCAATTCTACTACGCATGCCCGTCCACGGCGACGTTTTCAAAAAATAGCCGAGGACCAAACACTCCGTGACGCGACGCGACGTCGCTAACATAGCAAACAAATGTGCATATCGTACGCAGCTCGATGTGGCCAATCGCATTATCAATAAAGAAAGCTATTTTTTTAAAAAACGTAACAAACATAGCGTATGTAGCGTTCGGTGTGGCCTCAGCTTTCGCATTGAGCGTATCGGGGTGATATTTACCGAAGCAGATATTTCGCACGGTTGGTTTGTTTGAGAAATCGAAGCGATAGGGAATAGAAATTACAAGTTATCGTTTTGTAATACACACGAACGGTAACGATTTCTTTAGCTTGGACACGCATATATCTCGCATTCTGCTTTCCGCCAACGTAAGTGTAATTTGCGCGCTACTTTTGGAGCACAGTGTCATATACAAATCATCGAATCGGATAAGGAGTGACACATTGAACGTTTTGGGTAGAGTGAGATATAGAAGGACGATATACAAAAGACGATATACTCAGACGCATTGAGGCGCGTGCTGTGAGTCGAACGCATCGTACTCCAGATGTGGACCAACGACCCGCGAAAGGACGCTATAATGCCTCATTGCGAGCAGTACGCTGTGAGCGGTCCTATACGGGAAGAATGGTTTTGCTGAAATATCTAAAAATTTGGCCAGATACAGATCTGAAAATAATTTTGTTAGACTATGAAAAGTAATTAAGTAGGACGCTCAAAATAATTTCTAGAATATTAAAACGTTTTGCAACATTATCGTTATTAAAAAATAAACAAGTTAATTCCTTAGGCTTAGTAGATTAAAAATCACAATAAAACAAAAGGGCTAATGAGCCAAGCCAGATAGTCGTGCTAATATGTTGTATTATAAGACATTTCGTTAATAAACAATTAGTTGAACAGACGTTTCGACCTTAACTTCGGTTATCTTCAGTGCGCCCCGATAAATTAAAATAATACAAAGAAATAAATCAATATACATAAATACGCAAAAAAAACTGTTCCGCACGCCGATTTCTTTGTCGAAACCATTCGGTAATTTTCCAAATCATTAGTTATCTTACTGAAACTTATCGATTATCATTATTCTTGAGTGTCCTACTTAGTTACTTTTGATAATCTAACAAAATTATTTTCAGATCCGTATTTAAACAAATTTTTAGATATTTCAGTAAAACCGTTCTTTCCGTGTATATTTAGGGAGGTCAGGGAACTCAATCTCTATAATCTGCGAATAGATCTCGTGCGATCTCGGATAATAGGGAACTAAGGGCGAGGTCTTTAATTCATGAGCATTATTAACATTACAAAACATTACAAGATTTATTATAAAAAATATTACTAAAGAATCTATACAGAAATAGGAGATTTATTAATACAAATAATGTAAAAAGTAATAATAACGCTAAACATTTAGAACAATTTAGAAATTAAATGTGGTAAACGTATGTTTAAATGTGTCTGCGTGTGTGCGCGTGCGTGCGTGCATGCGTGCGTACATGTATGCGTGTGTCGGTGTGTGTATGTATGTATGAAATTAATTCGCGGATGTTACATAAGTACGAAAATCATCGAGTAGGATAATTAAGAAGAGAGATTCTACTTTTAAAGTTAATATTCCGATAATTTACATAATTATGTAAATTATTTTGATAAAAAAAAGGTAAACGAAAAATTAAATATGTATCTTATATCTTACGTTGTTATGACGTACAATCTATGTAAGCGTTTTTGAACGATTTTATTCATACTACTGGAGTTATAATTATGTTGTTCTATCTAATGATATTATTATGTTTTACTTTTAGATGACTTATTTGGGCACATGTCATATATTTGATATTGTGTTATAATAACTGTATCGATTTCACTTGATAAGGACCAAAATCCATGGTCGAAACGTAGTGTTTTATTAAATATATCTGGCCAGTCAGGTCGAATTTAATTACTTACTTGTTTTTTATTTTTACTGGCGAAATAATATCGTATATTGAGTTATATTAAATATGTATGTGTATCTGTGTGTGTGTGTGTGTATCGACAGAGTGTAAAAAAATTGTACGTTTTCTTCTAATGTGGCTGAGGAAGGAGGTGGAATTGTATGAGGGGATGAGGGTTCTTGATTAAGTTCAGGTGGAGGAATTATATGAAGGGATGAGAGTATCTGATCAGGCTTAGGTGGAGGAATTATATAGGAGGATGAGGATACCTGATCAGGCTCAGATGGAGGAATTGGCTCACTGGACGGAAGAGAAGAACCAGAGGGAGAAGCAGCGTCAGTACACGAATTATTTAGGCTACTCAAATATTCTGCGAATGCTTTATCCAAAAGTTTACGTGCCCGCTTGTTCCGCCGTTTCCGTAAATTCCTACCAGCACATCGGCTTTGTTTAAAACCCGGAACCGGTCGTCCACTCACTAAAAATAATTAACGAATCGATTGAATTCTCTACTTGCCTCTAGAACAAAGTGAAGACTAAGGAAAGGAAGAGGAAACAGTAAACGCTAGGAGCAAAAGAAAAAGAAAGAGTGAGTCTGTTAAGTCTATTAGCGACTTCGCAGGTCAATGGTAAAAGAGCCGCTGAAGATATTAGCGCACCCACAGGTAAATAATGAAAGAATGAACCCGCTGAATCTAATAACAAACTCGCAAGTTAATGAAGAAAGAGTGACGCCCGTTGAATGTAGCAGCACAGGTGGTGGATGGTGAAAGAATGAGCTGAATCTATTAACGAACTTGCAGCTCAATGGTATAAAAATGAGGGCTGCTGAAAGTATTAGCGCAACCGAAGGTCAGTAATAAAGAAGTGAGGGCCGCTGAATATACTTCCGCGCCCGCAGTTTGGACAGTTTGGAAAAGTAAAGTTCGGTAAATAAATTAGTAAATTCGCGGGTGAATAGCGAGTGAGTAAGCCCGTCGAATGTATCAGCGAACTCGCAGGAAGAGTAAGCAGGAAAAACTCAAGTGAGAAAAATTAAATAAATTTTCTGAAGTAGAAATGAAGATGAAATATTTGAAACTTAGAACAAATAGACTTAATGTAAAAGATACTCGTGCGACTTACTACTTGATGTTTATTAGAGATGCTGGGTACTGCAGAGTTCTTACGAATCCTTCGGTGGTTGCCTGGTTGTGGGTAGATACCAAGCCAAGTTATTTTATCTACACTAGTTCGCTCGCGAACTAAGTTGCGATCGCCAAGCAAGTAAAGAATAATTATTTAGAAGATGAAAGATGAATCACGGAAGAGCCGGGACAAAGTGACTGACTACCAGAAGGGAACGGTAAGCGACTCTCACTAATTGTAAGTCGCAGCTGTCAGGGCTTTCAGAGAGTAGGTTTTGTGGGATGTTTCGATTTTCTGCATTCTTCTTCTTCGACTACACTACCTGAAGTTTTAGTGTCTCACGAATTACAGTCAGCTGCTGTGACCGGGACTCCTCTCTCTTCAGGATTCCTAACAATTTTTAACGGGACAGGTTGTTAGTTTAACGTCCAATTTCTAACCTAGAGGATCAGATTTCATATTACGGATTTTACATCTGTATGTGGAGTGGGGGTCGAATCTAACAATAAGACTCGCCAGTTACGAGTTCACCGCTCTCACACGGAGTCTAACGGTGATACCTATTTTATTAGTAGCCATTAACGAACAAGGATTTTCAACCTATATCGGAATTTCAGTTTTACGACTAGTGGCAAAAAATTTTCGTTGTGCCTCGGAACTTCCTATTAATAAAGGTTTACGAAGATGAAAATCTCCTTCACCTTGCGTTAGTGGTAGAGTCATGGAAATTTCGTCCCGACATCTATACGACAGGACTCTACATTTGTATATCGGTAAGAATTGAAACGATATGTTCGTTGTCTGTCGCAACCATTTATTAGTAAAAGTTTTCATATAAAATATAAAAATTTTAGGTGCACACTGGAACTTTGAATTCATTACCATGAGTCGAACAAAATTTCTCGTACACGGAAAGAATGGTTTTGTTAAAATATCTAAAAATTTGGCCAGATACAGATCTGAAAATAATTTTGTTGGATCATCAAAATAATTATGTAGGACGCCCAAAATAGTTGCTAGAATATCAAAACTTTTTGCAGCATTATCACCATGTTTGAGTGTCCTACATAGTTACTTTTGATAGTCTAACAAAATTATTTTCAGATCGGTATCTGGCTAAATTTTTTGATATTTTAGCAAAACCGTTCTTTCCGCGTAAAAACGACGTAGAGATCTTGTCTCATTTGTTTTTTTTCGTTCAGACATGTTGTTGACGAAATCTTCTCACGACTCTCGTTTCCATATGTTTATTTCAAAATTCAAATAAAGAAGAGCAATAAAAGAAAGAAGCAATAAAAGAAAGTAGAAAAAAAGAAAAGTTATCGGGACCATAGCCTGCTTGCCAATTGGTAAACGTCTGATTTTTTGTTCGCTTCTTATTCTAGAATTGTTTCGCGAAAGAAAGAAATCATGGAGTCTTCAGGATGTAACATAATAATACATTTTATTTTAATAATACATTTAATAATACATTTGTTAATAATATAATATTTCACGGGATTTATAGGTCCGAAATATATTGTACAACACTAAACCTAGATTGCATATTTTCGGACGAGCTATCTCGTTTTCATTAATCAACTTTATCATATTGTATGATAAAGTTCAAAAAGTGTTACCGGCACTATTTTCGAATTTCTTGATTATTAATCTGTCGCGGATTCAGGACGGATTGACTCTGAATCAAACAGCATCGTAATGCGTTTAATTAACAAGCCCCATTGTAATTAATCCTGTATATTAATATATACAGGAATATATATAATATATATAATATTTCATTTCATATCATAAATCAATATCAATATCAATATCAAAAGCAATGTTTATCAACGTGAGTTATTAAACCCTTCGCTCGAAATTTATTCGTTACGCTCGTTCGCGAGACGTCGCGTGTGTCAAGCGGACGTAGCTCAGTGCGATCATATTCTTTCACGTTATGTTTCCGTCGCAATATAGCAAAGTACATACGATTAATATCGGGAGTGTCGTGCAAAGTGCGATTAATCGTATGCCGGTGATTAATAAGTGTGTTTGTAATTAACCGTGTTTTCGCGAGTGAGTATTGTGAGTGCAACAAAGGAACGAAAGAAGAGGAAGAGGCCTCTGGATGACATCGGATGACGATGGAGCAACCATGTGTCGAGTAATTTATTATTTTAGTAATTTTTTAATCATTTATTTTATTTTATTCGTATTTTACCGAATTTATAATTATATGATATGCGCAATTGTGTTATCTTTGAAATATTTATTATTTTGGACGCTGTGTTATAACCTGAACATATTTGTATTTAATGGATCGACGAATAATGCAACTCTGTTCCTGCGCGTCGTATCGATAAAACACACATTGTATATCACTTTTTTAATTTGAGATAATGAATCTGTAGAGATCCAGCACGCATAAGATATATGCATCAAGTTAAAAGAATAATCATATTATAGATAAATATATCTGATAGATTCTTTACCGTAAAATGCATGGATTAAAATAGATTAGCGTTAATATTTATAAATATATGTATAATATATAAATAATATATAAATTAAAAATAATAAGAAATATTTCATATATATATATATATATATATATATATATATATAGG
Organism: Aphaenogaster rudis; assembly: GCA_003063815.1. Lineage (NCBI taxonomy): Eukaryota > Metazoa > Arthropoda > Insecta > Hymenoptera > Formicidae > Aphaenogaster > Aphaenogaster rudis. The sequence goes on from NJRL01000551.1 coordinate 101,119, forward strand.
TAGAGTAAGCTTGGTAGAAAATGATAATAATTGAGTGATTTATGCATAAGAGAAATTGCTTCGGAATCTAATAAAAATGTTATCACCGCTTATAGTTTTTGCCAAGAACTCTATATTTATATTACAATTTTCAAGAACCACTATAGAAAAAACACTATAAAGATACGCGATGTACCTATTAACAATAATTAATCAATTTTTTAGTATTAAGTATATTAGTAATTAAAGTAATTAAATTTTTTAGTTTATTGCTTAGATAAATATTTAAAAATATGGAAGAAAAGAACAAAATTATAATATGTATAATAATAAAAATTTTATATAATATGATGCTTTTAAGTTTTTCTTTATGATGTTCATGTCTCATCTTTCACAATGATCGTAGAACAAAATGTTTATACATATATGTATATTTATGTGACATAAAAATAGATTGATATGTGTAAAACAATATGTAAGAAAAATGAAAAAAAATTTGATATATATATTATTTACTTAATTTTCCTTTCCCTTTCGAATATTCTTTTAATTTGAAGTCTACGTGTTTAGCATCTTTATAATCTTTCCAAGACTAAATATTACATAAACCCAGAGATTTTTTTTTCAATATGCGTATATCATATACATAGTATAAAACAAATGGAAAATATTTTACATAGCATATTTTAATTAATTTATTTTATGAATAACACGCAATAATGATATTATATTTTTTCTGATAACATTTTCGGATAACCGATTTTATACTAATCTTTCGTAATCCGATTTTATTCATTCACTTTAATAATTTGTCTATATGTATATTAGTTCAGGCGAAGTAAAACATTGTGTGAGAAAAAAATTTTATTTTAATACTTAACTTGCCAATAGCTAATTGTTTATTGCTATAATATATGTAATATCTGCACATAAAATATCTAATAGATAAAATCAGCTGAGTATGAAAGATCAATATCGCCTGAACTATAAAGATCAGTGACACGAATGACAGATCGGTACACGTATAAATTATGAGCCTGAAGGCGTGAACTTTGTACGATATCGGCCAACTTTGATGACTTATAATTATTTTACCTCGACATTTTCGTATTAAGAAAGGATATTTGATTTTAATTAATTTTCTGAATGCGTTGCTAAATTATACAGTGATTGCGGGATGAAGTGCTCTATATCGACATCGTTCGATTATCTAATATCTTGCACGAAGTATAAACGCGAATTTATAGATAGTTCACTACGATTTTATTCTCGTAAGAGTAGTCGCAACTCACTGGGCTATACCGGATAAAAAGAACGTGCTGTTTGTTCCGCTTTCTCTTTCTCTCTGGTGAGCCTGTTTTTTATTTTATCTTGGATTACATCGTGGAGATGAAAAGATTGCATCACCGATTGGACAGTAATGTCCATCGCGAGATTGCATCGGATGTTTCACGATCTTTTTAGTAATGACGACCGAGCACATTGTCCGGGACGAAGCATTATTCCTTGTTTGCTATCCTGAATTGGAATAGATTGTTAGACAAGAAAAGTATGGATATTATTGCGAATACACGGGTCCAATGCTATACATCGGAAACTATCAGCGCGGGTTCTGTCCCAGTTTCACCCCGGCGGCAATGCCACTCCACCAACAGCAATTACTGCAACGTAATACAACGGACGGACGGACGGCTCCCAAATTCCGTGTAATACCGGCTAAATTGGTTTCCGCCACCCCGAAGAAGAGGTATCGTCGATTTTATTGCCAGTCGCCGTCGTCGTACAGCCCCTTCGCGCGCGACGGGATTATTATTTATTACCGGCGCGTCGCCGTTTAGCGACGTCGCTCGATTTTTGCAGATAGGCAGAGCCCGCGACTGTATCGGGTTGCTCGGTTGCAATACGATCACTTGGGCTAAAGCGAGATAAACGGACATTTGCGCCACCGCCGCATTTACCTCTACAGAGAGCGCGATGTATCGCCAACTGGTCTCTCTGTGGCAAATACCGCCGCAGATTCCTATTTACTCGGTGTTATTACGCTCCGCTGGGAAACTTCGCGTGTAACGAAGCCGTGGCAACGAAAGAAATTGCGGTTTTTACTAATGACGGTGTTATGATAGTTTAGACTCACTATGAGTTCAAGGGAACTACCGGATACGCGATATTCCTCGCACAGTAAGTATAAAATTCAAGTCTCACAAACCGGACTTTTTCTAAAATCCATTTCACACGATCTGCAATTATATTAATAAATCAGGGTATTTATTACCTGGAAAAACCTGAAAAACCTAGAATTTTCAGGGGATTTCTTTTTGATCTTTGAAAAGCAGGGAATTTTTTATTAGCAATCGGGGAAATTTTTGGAATTTTACTTTAAAATTTAAATTCTGTCTCTTTCTGAAAAAAATTGTTTTTAAAATTATTATTTTAATAATGCAGAATGTCGACAATTGATTAGCAATAAAGGTAAACACATCCGCGTCACGTACATTCTCATGTGATTCGCGAGTTTTTATTTAAAAAATCAGAGTAACAGTGGAAGACAATACAGAAAGAAGTTCACTACTACTATATTATAGTGAGCCTTCCACATATTATAGGTTTCGCGGTTCCAATTATAGAAAAGGATACACGGAAAAAAAAGAATGTTTATGCCAACCAGATTCTGGTTGGCTCGCACAGAAATCTGGTTGACACACGGAAAAAATGGCTATGGTTGTTACAACAACATTCTCTATGATTGGAAAAGAAATGTATATGTAATTCAAGTTATATTGATATTATATTGAATATAGCTGTTAAGATATGCTCACCTGTACGGTTCTCACAACCGTAGTTCTTACGATAAGTAACATTCGGTTAGAATATTCTCATATATGGTTGCTTCAACTAAAGAATTATTGCTATCTCTCTAATGTGGTCTGCAGAACAAATATAGTATGATTAAGAGATCTGTAGGATATAGTTGCACGGCAGCACTGAGAGTTCAGTTCTATTGCAACAATAGAATAGACAGCAGCAGTATTACCACCAACTCACGAAAAATTTTTAAATAAAATAAAGTGTATGTTATATTGTGATCCTTCTTGTGCATATTATTGCGGATACGATTGTGATTAATTATGGATAAAGCTTACGAGCCTGCAACCACAGTTATATACATGTTATCCTATCTGTAACCTAAAAATGTTTTATTTTGAATGTTACCTTTGAAAATGGGAATAGAGT
>NJRL01000551.1:109239-135638 GCA_003063815.1 Aphaenogaster rudis
ACAAAACAATGTGAATGTGACAACCACAGGACGTGGCTGAACCAAATATTACTATTATTGTGGTTGTGGCAACCTTATCGTTCTTTCGGTGTACTTAATGAAAAAATAATTAATTATAGTGTTTGAAAAAACTCTTGAAGTAAACTATAAGTAAACTATATACAATGAAAAATGGAGGTTTTAATTTAATAAATTGAGTTTTTTTATTTTAAGCCATTTCCAAATTAGAAAAATGTCTGTGGTAACTCTAACTTCCGCAAATTGTGAGATATCAGGCTAATTTTTAAAAGAAGAATAGAATATTATTGAAGAATGATTGTTATTGTATTTGGAGATAATTGGTAAAAGGAATCATTTCTTATAAAATTTTTTTAAAATTTTTGTTTATAAGGATGACACAAGTTTCCCCTTCAATTCCTTCAATTGAAACCCCTATTTTTCATTCCGTATTCTTATAACTTACTTCGAGAGCTTTTCAAAACACTATAAAAAAATATTTTTTCATTAAGTACTTTTTGAGTTATGAGTGTGTACATACATACACACACACATACACACATATTTGTTATAATGTGTTTTTTAGACGTTTTAAAACATTCTGGACACATTGCTCGTGAAAAATCAAAACTAAATTTTTGACTCCAAAACAAAGCTTCCTCTATGAAGAAGCAAAAACTATTGACATCAGATTATGTCCCCCTTGAAATCAAGCAAGATTGGTCTGATGCATTTTTTTTCTATCGCCAAAAGCAGGCGAATTATTCAGATGGCCTTTTAGATGGCTCACCCTGTATTTTACCCGTCGAATTTTTATACGTTTTTCTTAACGGAGTATTTCGGGCGAAACGCGAAACGCATGCGCCAAAAGGGTACGGCTCTTCGGACATGCATATATCTCGGGTGCTAACCAGGCGCATTCGCGCGCGGCGGTCCTCTAGTTACAGCAGCACGTAGCTAAGATACGACGATGGAGAGAACAATGGTGGTGTTATACGGTAGTACGAAATTAGATTAGATAGATCTTGGCCGAGTAATGCGACCTCGCCCGCGGGAACGAGCTTGCACAAACGAACGGCACGTCGTAAGCATTACACGACCTCGTACCTCGTCGGACTAATCGCGTATTTAGTCGCGCTTTCGGCGCGTAACTCGCCGGCCACGCAAAAATGTCCCCTCGCGCTGCGATAGGGCGGCTAAATAGAATGTAAAACGCGGTATTAATTAGACCCGCTAAGCTCTGGCGGCTCGGCTACCGGAGCGGGTCGCTTTTAGAAATCCCCGGCTTTTTGTCAAACCGCCCTCCTGTGTTGCAAATATGCCCGACTAATTTCATTAATTACGAAAACTGGAGAAATATGAGATTTTATTCCGTGGATATACGTTGTGGATCTCGCTGATTGCCAGCGGTGTTGTCGCTATAAACGGTCGCGGTTCATATCAATTCGATTAATGCACCTGCCGTTTTTAATAACGACAGCGAAAATGGAGGGGTTCTTTATCAAAATGTCAAAGTGTTTTCCCTCATGTTTTTATAAAAATTTCACACATGTTATTCTTGCCTAATTGGGCACTCGCCGCGCGATTAAAAAATGTCATCGAGAAGATCTGACTTTTAGGAAGGTCTCCCGGTTCATCAAACCTTTTAAGCTTTTTTATTCGCGCCGTGAAACTTGCGATTTCTTTAATATGAGCGCGAGACCCCCGGCAGGCAAATTTCATAAAACGCTCGCCGCGCGCCGCTCGTGAAAGACAGATAATCTTAGCTCGTCATAAGGGAATAATCCCGATAAAACTTTCTCCCGGCGAGAGATGAGCGGCCTTTAAGCGGCCTTCCGCCGTTGCTCCGGCGCCGTTAACCCGGAAGCATTTTTCCACTATCATCATAAAATATTACTCCATCGAGCGTTCCGCCCGGGACTTCGAGAAAAACGTCCTCGCGACGTCCATTGGGATCTACGCGCGGGGAGGGGGGAAAATAAATTCGTCATTATCCCGGGCAGGATTCTTATTTCGCGACGTTACGCCGTCCTGTCGCGAGTCGTGTCGCCGATAATATCGTAAATAATTTTGCCCAACTCCCGTCGTTGATTTCCGATAACGAATTTCCCGCTCCGGTCTCGTGCGCGCCCCGCGAGCGCGTGTGGGCGTGCATTCCTATCAAGCCGAGGGTCGACATGGTCCAGAGGGTGAGGAACGAAAACGAAAAGCAATTATTTAAATGCGTTCTACAGTGCCGGAGCTCTGTACGTTCGCGTTCGCGGCTCGATCGAACGGCACTTCCCGCAATTCCCCTTTTTTCCTGTCCATCGCCGCGCTTCCATCCTGCCTCTTGCACCCCCCCAACCGCCCACCCTTTTCTCGTACTTCCCATTTGACGGTAAAAGGAACGTGACCGAGGTCCGCCACGTCTGAAATTGTCGACGAAATTTAACGGAGAAAGGGCGCAATTAATCGAGACTCGAAATGGCGCGAGAACTCGATTAAATAGCAACGGAAATTAGACTGGAAGATCTCGTACTTCCGCGGATCCTTTCTGCGCTCTCGTCCCATCGTGCACTGATAGAAAAATTTACACTGAGAGAAAAATTTATGATATTTGTAACTATAATGAAAAGTTAAATAATTATGGTTAGGTGCACCATTCTTATAGTTATTACTGCTATAATGTTAGTAATAATAACAAAAAATAGTTACAAACACCATAATTCAACTATATTATTATAGTTAATTATTATAGTTGGAACCTTTTTTAAACTATAATAATTATAGTTAAATTATGGTATATTTGTAACTATTTTTTTGTTATTATTACTAACATTATAGCAGTAATAACTATAAAAATTGTGCATCTAACCATAATTATTTACAATTTAATTATAGTCACAAATATCATAAGTTTTTCTATCAGTGTGGCCTCGATAACGGCCGCCCCGCTACGCAACGGGTTTAACACGCGACGGGCGTTTGGCCGACGAAAACGTGAAGCTAGTTTGTTTTAATGACGCGAGGCATCCCCGTATCGTATCAGTTGCATCAGTTCGGATTCACGCCACGATAATCATAACGGGGCCGCAAAGCGAAAGTTACGAGAGCCAGCATCGCCTTGTCGGGGCTCCGAGCGGAACGACAACGGCTTCCTTGTAACTCGATTAGCAGAGCTCGCGGTGTAATATAAAATCTGGGCCGTCACCGACGCTGCCGTCACCGGAAGCCGTAAGACTAATAAGAAAAAAGATCGCTCTGGCTTTACGCAGCGCAGTCGTGCGTTAAAGGGCTTCTTTTTTTTTCTTGTTTAGCGGTGTCGCTTTGTCGAAGCGTCGCACTTTGCATCTCATGAAGGCTTTTTACGCGAGGTTTACCTTTCTGCTAAATAAACTTCTGTATGTCGCTGCTTTCCAAAAACGCGCGTCTCTCTATATATCTATATATCTCTCATTAATTATTTTACAAACAGCTCTCTGCCAAAATTGGAAGAAAGGGGCTCGCGAACTGTCTTCCCTTGGAAGTTTTCCGCAAAGTGGTATACCGGAAGAATTTCTCCCCTCATCAGTGGCTTCACGTTCGCAAATTTTTGCTCAATCGAGTTTCCGAGCGGGGCGTCCACGCCCATGATGAAAGGGATTCTGTGGGACGTAAAATAAAGCTCGATATCGCGGCGGTATGGTTGAAAGGGAGTACTCGCCGCGTGGCAAAATCTGAACGCTATAATTTCGTCGGCCTCGCTCCATCGGGTCGATCTTTGTCTCGGTAAATGAAGGACCTTCCGTTCGCCCGCAATTCGAGGGTTGTACCGCTCCCTCATCCCCCATTCGCGGGATTTTATCGAGGGAGGGTCATCGCGCAAAGTGCCATCGTTTTACTATCCTGCCGCGGCACAAAACACCGCTCCATCTCGATATTTATTAATCGTTGGACAGCTCGCTAATCTCTACTCGCATTTGTGTTACAGGTCTCATCAGCACCAGTGGCAGGAAGCTCGATCGCGAGAATCAAGCGGAGCACGTGTTGGAGGTAAGTCAAATGAACCGATTTTTCTTTCTCAAGTTCTTCTATAGCAATGTAATTGCGAATGAATTCGAAGCGTGGATAAACTTCGAGAGAACAGAATAGAGCGTCTTCGCAATCGGCGATGTTTGGACGATCTAATCGGTTTCGGAATCGTTAGAGCAAATCGTGTTCCGTAATGGCGCGCTAACGCGGCTAACAGCTGATAGATGGATTAATGCCGCATCCTTTCTCGTTTCGCTCGTCCATTCGTTCCCCGTCCGTTCGTTCGTTTCTCAACGATACTGTCGATAAAGTTCTGCAACTGTCGCTTTTGCTTTCTCTCTTTACTCCGACTGCTCGACGGCGCTTCCTCGATATTGTCAGAGTGGAAATGAGGAAGAAAATCGCATCCTCCGTGAGATTGAAAAGTAAAATGAGGAAAATCTGCTGCCTCCGACGATAAAAGCGAGAAGGCCAACTTGAGGGTGGCACGGCGAGAGAAAAGGGGTAGTATGAACGAGGGGCGAGAGGCCGAGAAACGAATGGACGACTTGGGACAACGACGGAAAGAAAGAGGGGTAAAAGCGGCAGAACGAGGCCGAGGGGGAAGAGAGGCTTCGGATAGAACAACGCTGAAAAGGGTACAATGGTTCTAAGAAGAAGAAGAGTCGTAGGGTGAGACACCGGGGAGGCAAGACATTTCTCTGGGGAAGGTCGGCGGAGCCTCCCGGGGAATTTCTACCTGCATCGGGATTAAAGAAAGAGCTCGCGATAGTCTCACGTCGTGTACGGGCGATAGACACTGGAATTTCGCCGGGGCGATAAAAGCAGGAAAAGAGGCGATACCAATTTCACCAAGAGGCTTCCATATAGAATACGATTGATAGGCCTAACTTTATCCCCTGCGCTTTCCTTCTACTACCTCCGCGCGAAACACCCCATTTTGAGAATTTCGATATAGCCGATAGACTTCAAGCTATTTCCCAAAGTGTCGGAATTCCTAAGACTCTTCTTTCGAAGAGTTTCACTGATTAATTATAAAATATTGGAGTCCGAAAAGTCTTTTTTGTCAATAAAGAAGAATGACTATGAGCAAAGGATCACGTATCGCAATGTTGTAAAATCCAAAATTCAAGCGCAGTTTCGCCTTGATCGCAAAAGTTACAATATGTGCCTATTATCCTGATTCTATTGCAGTTCTCTACAAACTTACGCCAGCGTCTTTTTTCTGGCCACTTTGGCGTTGTTGCGCGTTCAGGGAAGTTTGCAAATAAAATTGCAGATCTTAGCTTTCTTGGCTGTTTCTGAAAAAAAAATATTTCTCGATGTTTTCCACTAACTTAAACTCCGACTTCTCCCCGAAGTATTAAAAACACAACGACTACGTGCTTATGCCCGTTCGTAAAATTTCATAGGAATTACAATGCGACAGATTGTTGTAGTGTTCGAAATTATGATTATGTAATGCCACAAGTTCCGAGTAAATGCGCGAAGCAGTTTGTAGATTTTATTTTTACTCGTGTATTTTTAAACGCGTTGGAAGGTAGATTTCTGAATTATTCACGACAATTAAAGTGGTTCTGATACTATAAAATCCTATCAAATAAAAAAAACACACGCAGAAAAGAAACACACGCGGAACATTACCGCGGCAAAGTATTTCGCGGTAATTAACACAAGCGTGCGTATACTCGTCCTAAATTATATTGCACGTTATTGGTTTTAATGGCTATACTCTCGTTTATTCGTATGTCGCGCTTAAATTTTCAGCGCACCCCACCGACCAATCTAATTAAGTGCACTCTGTAACAGAATAGGATATCAAATATCAAATTGTGTGTATCTGTATCGTCGCTTTGCATTTTAAACCGTGCATCAACATTTATCATTAATAGGACTGTTTGGCGAAGCTAAAGCACTATTTATCTCGAAATGAATAATATTTCAAATTTATGTCGGATCAAATAATACTTTCCGGAAAATACGAGCAAACTGGAGGAGTCTCTAGTATTTAAGTTCGCCTCGTGTGTGGATCTGATTTCGTTAGATATCATTACGGGAATTCTCCGACGGATCCGTGCCGCGACCAGGAAATCACTTTAAAAGGCTTTGATCCGGCGATGCGGGTTGTTAACAGCGTGTTTGTGTTTGTAACCGAGTTAAATGAGTCTCGGCTCTAGAAACAAGAGTTCGTGAAAACGATCGCCTCCCCTGTGGCCCCTTGCCGCCACCTTCTTGCGGAGAAACTTCGACAATTTTGCAAAGTCTCTCCGCCACGAATAATTAATGAACGTACAGAGCTTTCTCTTTTAGCGCTTTCTTTTAGCGTAAGACTCGCCGATTACCCCTTCGTTATCAATCACGGGGATTAAATCGCTCGTTCGGCTCATTATGCTCTTCGAGCAAAAAACGGTAAAGTTTTTTATCGACAAACAATAAAGAATTTCCAAATATATTCTCAAACACAAAAGTTCATGTAAAAGACGGAAATTAAACGTGTCACGCAAGAGCAACTTATAGCAATAATAAAGCGAGAAATTTCATTTCTTTATTGATATTTTATGTATCTAAACGGAAATTATGTTGAAGTAGAAGAATTTGCTGAAGTATCTAAAAATAATTATGTTGGACCAAATAATTATGTAGGACGTTCTCTCAAAGTGGTTGCTAGAATGTTAATATTTTTTGCAGTATTATCATTATGCTTGAGCGTCCTACATAATTATTTTGATGGTCTAACAAAATTATTTTCGGATCTGCATCTGGCTAAATTTTTAGCTATTTCAGCCAAACCAATGTTCTTCCGTGTAGCTACTAAAAAAGAGAACGACGTACATTCGGCTCTGTTCTTCTATATTAGTTAAAAATCCATTTTATTTTCGGGTAGCACAGTCCACGAGTCTATCATGCCGTAACTGTAACTATGCCGAACATTGGCGAAATTGATATTGGCCGAAACAGCGATATTGGCAGCATGCTCATCTAAACGGGGCGCATATCCTGTAGATTCCGCGTGGATCGTTAGACTTTCTTTTTATGGCGCATCCGCTCGCTCGCCAAACTCGTTTATCTGTCATCGATATACCGCTTACAGTGTACAGCCCGATGTCAAAGGGCGAGGCGGCTGGCTGGTATTTTGGCATGAGAGGTCAACCGAGGTTGCGCGACCCGGTGTGACCGGGGCAACCGTGTCCCCCTTTTTCATAATTCCACGCATAATTTACGAGTCCCGGATGTATCCCCGTGGCTGTGCTGTACCACGAAGAAACCGTTTCTCGACCAACCACGCGTATCTCGCGCCACCAGGCGCCTTTTTGCATACCGTAATACGCAAAGCACTCGATGAATCTAAAATATTGACAATACCGTCTAGCTTTCGACGGCGCATGCAACGACAGTGGATCACGCCATGTCCCTTTGCCGTTCGATCGGACAAATTCCAGTGAATTGAGTTAAAATTGTGTTGCGGAAGATAGAGATATAAAGAAACTGTCGAATTCACAAATATATGACGAGCTGAAGGGCTTTATTGACGTGACCATTACATCTTCTTCGGTCAGACTTTCAATGCCCTTCTGTTTTCAGGTGCGCTTTAGACACTCCTCCTATTCAAAGTAAGCCAGAAAGTTGCTTACTACCATGGAACAGACCCTCTAGCTGCTGCTTCAAGTATTCGCTCGAGAATATTTCATCGAAATTTATGATCGACCGGTCGTACTTGAATGCAAATCGAAGTCGCCGATAATCCGGGAAGCACGTAAGAATCAATTTTCACTCAATGTGTCACTCTTGCAGACGCTGCGCAGCAAATTTTTGAATTAATTTTCTACCCTGCCTTCCACAGAAGAAAGAGAACGGGTAATCCTGATGAGAAATCGAAAAAGTTGGAAGCATTTAAAAAACGCGGTGGTAGATTGACTGCCCAGAATCTCTATTTGGCCATGCAAATTTCTTACCGCGCTGTTAAGTAACTTCAAAATGAAGCATTTTTACTCGAGCATAAGTATCAAACCGTAAATTGGTTTTTCACCTTTTTAAGGCACTATATTAAATGACCGCAATTCGTTCTCTGCAATCGCGGCTCGTTGCTCTCGTAGACCCGCACGTTTAAAGTGATGAACAGATCGACTAATTGTAAATTCGCTTAGTCGCATCTGCTCAAAAGTATTCCGCGATCGATAGCGTCGCGTGTTCGTGCGTGAACTCGTGAGACTTGCAAACCACCCCCTCGTCACCAAAAGCTTTTTACCGCGATCTTCTTAATAGGCACGATTTTTCACGCTTCTTTCCGACCGCGACGTTGAAAAAATACGCCGTCTTCTCCAAGATACATACACACGAACATATTTCAGGTTCGATGCCGTGCACGATCGGTCGTTTTCAACATGTGCCGCGTATATTAATAAGGGCGGTCGGACGGGCGCTTGGCGCTATTCTTCACGAGGTTTCTTCCGCAGGTTCGCGGCGGCTGCGCTTCCGCTCGAACGCGGCGCGTAATGCACGCCGATTCCCGACAACGGCACGCCGTAAGGCGAAGACGAATGCCGCGCTCGCTCAGCGTCTTTCGAGGATGATTAACGCCGCGAAACGCGTGATTCATCCCGCATAGGCGAATCTAATTATCTCTGTTTGCATTCGGCACATTAGTTGTACATTGGGGTGATCCAAAAATACCCGGACTGGTTCTGTAAAATAAAAGTCTCTTCCCTTTTTTGTAAAGAGAGATTTATAATAGAATAGAATTTATTACTTCGAGCATTTACAGCCAAGAAAGGACCTGGGTTACAATTTTTTCCTTATCCACATTCATACTTCCATACCTTCTTACTAACTAAACTAAACTATGACTAGATGTAACTTACAGCCCTTGTAACCCTGTATCAGATTTCATCTGTCCAATCTCCTTCACACACTTCTTCTTCCGACTCCCTATTCCTGCTAGCTTTTTCTTCCTTCCTCCTCAACACCTTTTTCCTAAGAGAGATTTATAATTTATTTGATAGGACGGTGTTGGATTCCGGGGTATGGATGAAGATAGTTGAATTCACTAATATGAACACTATTTATTTAAACACTTTCACTTGGGAATTAATACAAATGAAGTCGGAGATCGAACTTCAATCGGTCTAATACTACACGGCGGAGCACTGCTCCAGCGGTTAAGTTCGTACGACGAAGAGCGAAACACCTGTTATATCTACTTCGCGTTATACGTGCTCGATTTCTCCGAATAATCTCGCTCCGATGTTTCGTGCGTTTGCCTTTTAAGGTCAAACGAGAGGCGCTGTTTACGCTTAAACCTAGTTATTATTCTTAGAATATACTCGATCTTCGCGCCGGTCCGACTGTTTGTTCGTACGCATTTTCTTACAGTTCTGTTAAAAACAAACTTTATTAGATATTGGTATAAGCAGTTAATATCCCCTTCAAAGTACTCCCTTTCTGCAGCTACACACTTATGCCAATTGCCAGCGACTCTGCCATTGTTGGTAACATTTTTAAAATAAATCTTTCGGAATGTTCTTCGGATGCTTCGTTGTATCTTTTCTTACTTCTTATTATTTCGATGTCATGAAATCTCTTCCTTTTCAGTGACATCTTCAGTTGGGGGGAGAGTCAGAAGTCACAAGAAGTCATGTCAGGTGAATGGTTGTTCAATAACAGGGATGCTTGCTCTTTTTCTTCCAACATTTTAAGCGAGTCCAAAATGCGACGAACGGCTAATACACGTATTACGTCAATGCTTGCTCAAAAGGCAAGCGGTTTCGGGTCGTTCTTTGTGCTGTACACTGTTAGATATTAAAGGATCAAATTTAAATCAATTTCTTGGGTTAAATCATATTTGGTTATTTTTGACCCAAGTAAAAGAGTTACATTGCCTTATGTGATTAGTGAATATATAGATTTTAACACATTCTTTAAGTTAAATGATTTAATTCAATTGTTCTAATTAAATTAACAATATATTGGGTACGAGTGGTGACCTATAGGAATGATTATAAATAACCCAAATTTGATTCAATTTAACATTACAAATTTAAAACAGTGTATGGAGGGGGAATCTCAGGTAATATCGCCACAAGGAGTCGAATATCTACACTGTTAAAAATTCATCGTGTCAAATTAACTTCAATTTGAATCACTTTTAACTATTCTATAGGTCGCCACTGCTCAATATGTCGTTAAATTCGACATCTTTAGTTAAATTAACGACAAATATGTCATTTTGATACACATGGTAGTTAAAAATAACAAAATGTTAACAATTGTTTTAGTTTAATAACGACATATTGAGTAGAAGCAGTGGTGACCCAAAGGAGTGTACACTGAGAAAAAAGTACTTAAAAATTTATTTCTATGAAATAAGATTTATTTAAATACGGCGAAATGAAATTTTATTTCTAGAAAATGAACCATCTAATGAGAAAAATTAAATATATTTCACAGAAATGTATATTCCGTCATCATAGCTAAATTTAGCTATGATACATTAGATGGTCCATTTGCTAGAAATAAAATTTTATTTCGCCGTATTTAAATAAATCTTATTTCATAGAAATAAATTTTTAAGTACTTTTTTCTCAGTGTATTACTTAGCAGAGTTACAGATATAATGCGGGTATTTTTTTATCACACCTCGTATGATTATATTTGAAAAAATATATCGTCACACGTCGTATATCATGAATCATAACTCCGATGCTACTCTTTCGAGTTTTATGTTTTATTTCATTCAAAATGTAAAGAAATGCGTGGTAAATGCTATTAAAAATAGACAACGGATGGAGAGGAAAGGATCAATAAGCGACGTAAGGCTGGGGAAAGAAGCTTTCTGCCGGAGCATCTCTCTGTTCCACCCTACGTCTTGTTCTTCTCCCTTGTACATTCCTTGTAATCTACCGTACTACCTCGCCGCGAAACCCTTCGCCCTGCTTCCGGTCTCGTCGGTTGGACACTCAGAAACGTCGCTGAAGTCGCTTAATTGACATTCTTCCTGTCGTCTTTCGCGCGCCGTCCTAAGGATTATCGTCGCGACGCCCAACTCTCAATGTCTGATCCTTCTTGCAACGGAAACTTCCGAGCCGGTGCACGTGACGTTACCGTGACAATGAGGGAGCGCTGCGCGACGCCGTTGTCAAAGGAACCGAGAAACAATGGGGTTGCACTGCCTCGTGCGTCGTTCGGAGATAAGAAGTTTCGCATCTCGGGAGACATCCGGGGAAATGCAAAAATATCCGCTGTTTGAGCTGTCAACGTACGCGTGCGGTAAACTTGCAAGCTACTTTGTTCAGCACAACGGATGAAAAGAGTAAATACGCCTATATACAACAATTGCATTCTTCAAACAACACATCTATCTTGTTCATTGTTGCGAAATTATTCTATAAAAGTCTCAAAACTCCTCGCCAAATGAAATAATGGAGGTTGCATGAGTAGCGCACAGTGAGTACATTTAATTTAAACAATCTAATTTTACATATTCGCGGAATTTCACGTTGCCAGTACATCGATATTGAAAGAGTTGATCTTTTTTGTTTCGCAACAGGCATGAAGATCGAAACATCAAATTACTTGATTCTCTTTTCGCTCTTCTCCATCGAAATGCGAAGCGCAGAGGAAAAAAAAGAGGTTGCTCTGTTCGCGCATCCAATGCATAAAGCTGTGCACGGAGCAACGGTATATAATTAATGCCCGGCGCCACTCTCATTCGCCCAGTTTCTCTCTCTGTTTGTCCCTCGCGGCGGCGGTTCGCAAAAGAGCTCGGTCTTTTGCGCGCGGCCCTAGTAGGGAGAAAATAATCATGATGAATATCCAGGAATCTCCACGGTGGAAACCCCGCAAATATCTCGTGTGTTGCGGCCGAATGACGAACGAGATACAAGGTGCGCGCGGTCGAGGAAAATTCTCGCGCGCGCAAAAAAAAGGAAAGACCGAGCACACTTTGTTGCGCTCTGCGAATCAATTGTATTGCGATCGTAGCTTATCGATTGATAGGTACGCGATTGATTGTTAAAACTAAACATAGTTTCGATTACGAGAGATTCTAAAGAGTTTATCGCGATCAAACGTTTCCGGAGGAAACCCGATATTCATCTAGATAAAGCGCGCGTACTCGCCGTGTAATACCAATTAGGATTATTAATTGCACTTTAAGAAGCAACGCTTTAATTGAAGGTAAACTTTACGGCTATACGTTTGAACGGGGAAGAAAAAGGAAAATCGCGCGCGCGTTTACCCGACGTTTGATACGGTGTGTGTGTGTGTGTGTCTGTGTGTGTGTGTGTGTGTGTGTGTGCAGAAACCGCGTCTCTTGGCCTTCCAGACAGGGATTCCAATTATTAACGACCGCAATTACACGCGGTGCTTTCTCTGATAACATCTTTGGAGTCTCGTCTCCACATTGGTTCGTTTATACTGGTAAGAAATGAAAATCGCAAATTTACGACAAGGTTTGAAGATCTTTGCTTCATGCGTTCGATCCCGATTTTGTTAATTTACAAAATTAGATTCTTTTGGCCGTGAAATTTCTAAACTCAATATATGTGTTTAATTATCTTTATTCTTTTTATCCACTAATTTGTGTCACATATAATTGTAATATGTTAACGTATTATATTATTCTGTCAATCCTTTTCAGGATCAGCTGATAATAATTTCCGTTAAAAGATACGGGGCGTATCTATCTACGAAGTAAGACGGATCGCGAATATTTCGGAACATCTGCGGGATGAAGTTGACTTTATTCCGACCTCAGATAGTCGTCCTTTAGCGTTTATCTAGCCGCTTAGCCACCTCGCGGGGTTGCCATAAGCGTTTTCCAATGCCTAGCTGCTGGCTAAATGACAGTTCTATCCGCCCGCTACTTTAACCAACTGGTTAAATACTTATTTTTCGCAGAATAACTCATACGTATACGTAGCGATAAAATACGCTTATTAGCGCGGAATTTCACATTGAATTTCAAATACGATAGAAGCGCGCCTGCGATTGAATGCGATCACTTTTGAAAATGCTGCGGCTGCAACTAATATGCGACAAAGCCAAATTCCCGACTTTATTGGAAGTCAATGAATTGTTATAAATAACAGCGTAAAAGCGCGGTTAAGTTAATTTAAATTTTAATGCTTTTAATGTTCATCGGTCGACTTTATGAAAGACGGAACATTGGTTGAATTAAAAAGGTATAGTTCATTTTTTAATGAAGAATTAGTTTATTCAACTATAATGTTCAGTTAAACCAACAAATGTTTTAATTGAACGTATCAGACTAAATATTTCAGTTTTTCAACAAATTTTTTTCTCAGTGTATTAGTACAAATCGAAAATGTGAAAAGAAAAACTGAGTAGCTTTTTAGTTTTTATTAGTATTTGTACACTTAGGGGCGGTTATAGTCGCAAGAAATAAAATTCGACCGATTCTAAAAAAACTGAAGTTAGCTTAAAAAAGATTTATTAACGCCATATTTTCTCGAAAAGCATGCAGCCAATGTATTTAATCAGTTTCTTAAGAAAATGTTCTTTGTCATCGTTCGAGGAATAGGCGATTTTGTCGAACATCTTTGAAAGTGTAGAAACGAATGATAGACGCTCGGTTGCACTGCAATATGTATATCGGCGAATCGCACTCTTCCCAACGGAATTCAAGAATTTGGCAAGTGCACCTCTGCCAGTGCGCTGCAAATCCGTCGATAAATGAAGCAGACACGTAACCATCGGCGATCCGATGAATAATAATGAATGTAACAGAACATTGCAGCTGCCACGTCTTTGACCAAACTGTCGGTCGCTCGTCCCATTAATCTTTTATGATAATCCATCCGCCGTGTAGTCATTTCCGAAATCATACTCCGTGCGTGCGGGCGTAAATCCTCGGAGCGAATGGTCGCCGGAAACGGCCTCGACCACGCGAGGAGCCGGCACGGAGTCGAGTCTCCTTCAGAAACGGAGCTCAAATTATGCATGCTTTTCTGCTCCGGCGAGCGAGTGATATTCCCTTAACGATCCGTCGGTTTACTCCCCCAAAGAGAAAGGGCGGAAGAGAGGAAGAGATTGAGGGAGGAGAGTAGACGGAAAGAAAGCCACAATGCTTCGGCTTGCCAAATAGAACGTAACACCGACGCGTGTTCGCGATCACGGCGCGAGGATCGCGAGAGATTACAGTTTTTTTCCCCCTGTCGTGGAGAAAGACCGCGAGTGCCATATTTTCCGTAAAATTAGCCTTCGCAGAGGAAGAGCCCCCGTTCCGGAAACGTAAATTTATTACGGCGCAAAATTAGCGCGGCGGTCGACGCGGGTTTATTCCGACCAGGTAACTATACGTTATCTGGAGTCCAAAGGAGAAATTTCCCACGGATACGGACCGATCATTATTAACGCCGAGCTTTACGTAGATCTGAGAATATTTCGATACCGCCGAGATAAGCCCGTATTTCCCATTGCGCTTTCCGCCGTTCCGCTATTACAATGGATCGGCTTAAGCGGAATTTTGCTCTATACAAGCAGAATGAGATGATTAAATCCCGGCTCGCTCGTTTCATCATCGCCACGTGCGCGATTTCGTGGCCGCGCGGGCGAACATTTCGATTTTTGGACCCAGTATGGAAGCTGAGAATAATGCCTATCCTCGAACAATGCTATCTTGCCCGTTAGGATGTGCCGAGCGATTAATATACGTGCCTATTCATCCCGCCGCAAAAAGAGCCGTAAAAGTCCACGCGCGACTTTCGAGGTGAAAGAAGTTTCGAGAGACGCAAGGTAATGACCCTCCATATCCGGGCGCCGTCGACGACGATTTACGTCGTCCGCGAAGCAGCTTCTTCGCTGTCGACGATGCTGATTCTCCCGCGATACGAATCTCCGATCCCTCGCTCGACGGCAATGTTCCATGACGATTGAGTTTACCGAGGTCGGACGCCTTTTCGATGTAAAAGAATCGCCTTGACCAGAACGTCAAGAAAAATATCGTCGCTATAAAGTTCGCAAAA
Source organism: Aphaenogaster rudis (assembly GCA_003063815.1). Taxonomy (NCBI): domain Eukaryota; kingdom Metazoa; phylum Arthropoda; class Insecta; order Hymenoptera; family Formicidae; genus Aphaenogaster; species Aphaenogaster rudis. Next base: position 124,212 of record NJRL01000551.1, read on the forward strand.
CCTTCGCCGACGGTTTCCCACGTAAACCGAAACGGTACACTGAGAGAAAAATTTATGATATTTGTGACTATAATTAAATTGTAAATAATTATGGTTAGGTGCACCATTTTTATAGTTATTACTGCTTTAATGTTAGTAATAATAACAAAAAAAATAGTTACAAAAACCATAATTTAACTATATTTATTATAGTTAATTATTATTAATCATTATAGTTGGAACCTTTTTTTAACTATAATAATTATAGTTAAATTATGGTATTTGTAACTACTTTTTTGTTATTATTACTAACATTATAGCAGTAATAACTATAAAAATGGTGCACCTAACCATAATTATTTACAATTTAATTATAGTCATGAATATCATAAATTTTTCTCTCAGTGTAGTCGATCGATCTGGTCGACGGTTGCGATGCAACGAGAGGAGCAACTCCGGCTACTTTGCGAAACCGCGCGCGACATTCCACGTAGTAGTTCCGAGTTTATTATGGCGACTGTCACGAGTGCCGGTGCCTCGTCGTAGCTAGTGGCGAGTTCCTTGGATTTAGCCGCAAACGCGGGGTTAAGCCCGGAGAAATCACCAGAGGCCGTCGAGGTAATTACGGAGAGCCGAGCGAGAGAAGCGAGGGCGGGCGACGGGGAAGGAAGAGGCTCTGAAGAACTGCTCGGGCAAAGCACGGCTATTACCCCTAATCACGAGGAAAACGCGATTCCTCTCTGGAGCTGGAACCTCGTAGCGGGATGTACTTCTCACCGGGAAAACGTCGCCAAGTTATTCGAAAAGTCCGACGGTTTTGTCGCTTATTACTCAACCGAGTCGGAGAAATAATGTGGCTCGATCACTGACGCGCGAAAACTGTCACGATGAAAACAGCGCCTTTCGTCTTCCGTTGAACGCTCGTGTTACCGTGTTAATGGCAAAATTTTGTTAAAGCAGGAAAGGGGCAATACACACTCTTTCTTTCAGATTAATTAAACTTTTCTACCTCTTATAATATTACCCCAGAGCTACATTTTGTTTACGAATCCTTTGATCAATTGATCAAAGGCTGAAAAGGATCGTCTCCTTAACTAATTGAAAGTGAAAGATTTTTTTGCAGAATATAGTAAAACCTTCATCTTCGTTTAATTTCAAAGAGATTTTACTTTGATAGATTTAAGTTGAGGAACGGCGTTACACATAGATATTTAATGTTGAAAAGTAAGAAAATTGAGATAAATAATATCTTTTCATGATATTTCTGTTAAGAAAAAGGTCGACTGTAGCTGTGTCGAAAAACTAATAGATCTGGTATCTGAATTATACAGTACTCTCCATGACGTTTTGTAACAATTAATTTCAAAATAAAAATGAATTTATAATATGTTAAAAATTAAGAATAAAATTGAGATAAATAATATCTTTCCTTGATATTTCCGCTAAAAAAATTGGCTTTACATTGAAAGAAAGGCTTGGTTATAAAAATCCAGGCTTGGTTAATGTTACCAAGCCAGCTTGGTGAAATAGTTTCAACTAAACGTATAATAAGTATTACATAATTTAGTTGATTCAACTAAACAAAATTTGCTCTTTTTTAATTATTACAAATGTTTATAATTATTATACAAAATGTTTTGTTATTATTATTATAATCGGTAATATTATAATAATCAAATACTTGAAAAGAAAGTATACTAAATGCATCTCACAAGTTTACCAAGAATTTCTTTTTCAGTGTAGATGTATTGAAGAACTAATAGCGTAGTATCTGGATTATGTAGTACCCTGCATAACATCTTGTAATAATTAATTTTTAAATATAAATGAATTTAACGTTGAAAAGTAAGAATAACATTGAGATAAATAATATCTTTCCTTGATATTTCCGCTTAAAAAATTGGCTTTAGATGTATCGAAGAACTAATAGCGTGGTATCTGGATTATGTAGTTAATACTCTGCATTACATCTTGTAATAATTATTTTTAAATATAAATAAATTTAACATTAAAAAGTAAGAATAACATTGAGATAAATAATAACTTTCCTTGATATTTCCGTTAAGAAAAAAAATTGGCTCTATATCAAAAAACTAGTAGAGATATAGTATCTGGATTATGCAGTACTCTGCATGATATCTTAATTAATAATTAATAATTAATAATAATTAATTTCAAAATACAAATGAATTTTCTGCTAGTGGAAAGTATCGTTTGTTAGTTTCGAATGTATCATGCAATCGAAAAACGTTTGAACATTGTGCAATGACTGTGAAAAACGATAGGCTGATGAGAAACCCATTGCAAATTGTCATCAACGCGCATTCATCATGCGTAGATCGGACGTAAAGAAGAAAGAAGACATATTTAGTGCACGGCGAGATAATGATCTTTACTTAGAATTCGCATGTTTACTGTGCTGACTCGCGTTCTCGGAATCTCGCCAACCCTTCCGTGCGGTTTACATAGATCGCATACCGATATTAAACCGTCCTGGTAGCCCGGAGCGCGAGCACTCCGAGTGAAATGATAAAATTGCGAGTGCTTGAAGGGAGTGCGAAGCGAGGAAACTTGCGAGGCACCTTCGGGCGAGATACGACGACGCTCGGACGGATTTAGCGCGATCGGCCAAGCGTTTAAATCTACCACGCTGTAAGGGCCCATGTTCATCTTGTACAGGGTGCTCCAGAAATGGGACACTTAATATATTCCTCCGCCTTGAAGATACGAGAAGATGACTGTGATGAAATTTATATAGCCTCGAAGGAACGAACGCGACATGGCAGAATTCCGGTGCTGATGCGCTCTACGAATTCATTAAATAGGACGCACACGATTTTCACATAATTGACGTCATAATAATGGAAAAATTACACCGTCGGAAAACAAGCTCTCCTTGCGTCATGTTTCGTGAAGCTGTTTTGACTTCGTAAAGATTCTCTCGTTTCCGAGGTAAAGGAGAATATTAGTGTTCTCGTTTTAGGCCATTATGTACAAGGTGATTAAGCCGAGAAGATAATAATCTCTCATGAACAAATTGGATAAAAAAATTCAAAGCGGGAAGTGCAGAAGAAAAATTCTCCAGGTGTACTCTAGTTAATGAATTCGGATCATCCTGTATAGAGATGTGACAGTGCGGATAAGCACGTGGTCGACGCGAATAAGAGGGAAATCCGGAGCTGTTTCGCGTCGTCGTGTCGCAGACGAGAGTGTGTTCCCCGTACCCGGCCCGACGTCCGGTGTATAAAACGGAGTTTCGTACTCCTAATTTAGTGCAGGTGTTACCCCGGAGGATCTGACGCGCATAGTCCTCTCCCGAGATGTCCCGGGGGACATTGGATTTACGTCGCGGTCTCTCCGCAGTCTTCCTCCGTTCTCTCTCTCTCTCTTTCCCACTCCCACGGGCGGAAATTGCTTCGTGAGAGGACCGATTATTGCGCCGAAGAACGACGGCGGGGGACGGCGGGGCCCCGAGACGGAGAATTTCGTAACCGGTCTGCTCTCTCATCAGTCTACCCGGCGGCTCTTCCGCCGGACGGATGGACAGATCGCCCGGTCGGCTTCGTAATAGAGCGTTCGTCGCGATGAGTCACATGCTTCGTTACTGGGCTGCGCGAAGGGCCGCTCTAGGAAGCGGATCTATCTATAGAACTGGGCGTAGAATAGAACGGGGAGCGTTTTCTCTTAAGAAACCGGGACATTCGAGATTTATAAGAGGTATGAGGTAAATAAAAGTGATCGAGAACGCGGTCGGCTATCGGCAGATGCGAAGACGCAAATTAAATCTTGCGACTGAAATTCGCGCGAACGGTACACTGTTCACTGTTAATTCCTTTGGGTCATTTTTAACTATTCTATACGTCGCCACTGCTCCTACCCAATATGTAGTCATTTTAACTAAAACATTGGTTAACATTTAACCAATGTGTGTGTCAAAACGATCACATTTGTCGTAAATTTAACTAAAACAAGGTGTCGAAATTAACAACATATTGGGTAAGAGCAGTGGCGACCTATAGAATAATTAAAAATGACCCACAGAAATTAACAGTGTTAATTCCTTTGGGTCGCCACTACTCCTACTCAATATGTCGTTAATTTAACTAAAACAATGGTTAACACTTTGTTCTTTTTTTAACTACCATGTGTGTCAAAATGACATATTTGTTAGTTAATTTTACTAAAACAAGGTGTCGAGATTAACGACATATTGAGTAGGAGCAGTGGCGACCTATAGAATAGTTAAAAATGACTCAAATTGAAGTTAATTTGACAGTGTAAGCGAACATCACAAAAGTATCCCATCGCATGACTTATTCACGAAGTTTAATTATAAATTTATCTCTCTGGTCTTGACGACCTGGTGACACACGTTTCGACGTTTACCGTGGAAAGATGTTTGTTACGCGACGCTGATATCTGAAACGATTTGAAAAAGCAACTTTTAAAAAGATCGTGCTCTTTTATGAAGATCATTTTGATGTGCCCGCGGCATCTAAATTTGAAATCGCGAAAATTATGCGATTCTCACGGGCGACGCGAGTACGAAGGCCGGAATCTCGGATTTGCGATGTCGTCTCGGATGCGGGGACACTTGGTTTTACGACCCGAAGCTCCTCTTCCTCCTCCTCTTCCGGTCAGCACAGCCGACTGCCCAGATCGTACGTGCGATATTCGCGCATGAAAGTCCAGGATTTTCGCAGGACGAGGAGAAACGTGCGCGATAAGACAACGACTGCAGTAAGCGAGAAAAAGGGGTGGCGGCCGTACGAAAAATCGTACCGGCGCGGCGGAGAAAATGTAGGAAGCTATCGCATTACATGGTGGAATACCTTTTGAACTTTTTCCCAACGCACCTTCCCTCCGCCCTCTTTTATTTTCCGGCTAATAATTGACGCTGCGAATCGAGGGAAAGTGTATTTCCCTCGTCACACGTGTTTCGCGTGTATTTTCTGAATAATCGAACGAGAATATTAATTTATGCGTGCACGCGTATCTCCGTTATAGTTATGGAATTCGAATACATGGGGGTATTTATCGCGACACGCGGAAAGAGAAAATGAGAGCGCAATTTGTATATTAACAAATGCCTCGATGAGAAAGAGAGAGAGAGAGATATATTGAAATTTGCGTAGTAAAGCATACTTTCATTACGAGGGGTAGTAATAAATCGAGTCGATATGTTGATGCTGTGATTTGATTTGTTGATAGCCCAGTATCCGCGTTAATTTAACCATGAATTAATCAGAATTCGTATTAACTCGTTTATTCGCTGAAATTACTGTTGCTGGCTTTTCAATATTCGGATATTACTAAATCCGTTTCGATAACGTAGCTCGCTCTCCCTCTTTCTCTCTCGTAACGATATTTATAATATTTTGTAATTAATAAAATTTTCATATTTATGAGATTATTATATTCTATTTTTTTTCTTTATGTTATCGAAATATGGTTATCATAAAGATAAAATTTTAAATACAACGGTGTACAACGGGTGTTACATAATTCATCAGGCAATCTTTCGCACTGCTTTACATCTTTTTTTTTATTTCAGTATTTATTATCTTCTTCAGTCTTTATCCAGTTATGTTAATGTAACAACTCTACAATAAAATTTACATATATATTTGTTTTATATTGCATTATATATCTTTAAACGATTCATTCGCGGTTCCAACGTAACGCGTATCCTCGATGATATAATAAATAGTTCCATGCTGTAATTGGTGATCTCGTATTTTCAGGTGACTGTGAAAGACAACGGCAGGCCGCCTTTGTCGTCGACCACGAGGGTCGTCATCGAGGTAGCGGACATTAACGACCATGGCCCTGAATTCGAGCAAAAGTTCTACACGGTTCAGATTCCGGCGTCGCCGGCGACCGACAAGCCGCTCTTCCAGGTACATATTTCTTCGACTTTTTTTCTGCGCATTACGCGGCCTTCCCGATGGGCTTTCCATTCGTCCGGGTTTCTTGTAAATACATTTCCACGCCGACGGGATGGACCGGGGCACGGAACAAAGGCGGTCGTGAACAGCGACCCAAATCTCTCCCGAACGATCCTCTGCTTTCTCCGTTGTCGTCCACGTGTAAAAAGCGCCCACCTTTGTGTCCCGCTGTACATACCGCGCGTACGTTGTACCTGTGAAATTGTTTAAATCCGCAATGCGGACGATGAATCGTCTCGCGACACGAGCGTGTAAAATTCTATTCACGTCTCACGTTGGTCGTCGTGACGACGACTTGGCCCGGAATTCGCGGGTATTCCACCAACGCACAATTCGTAAGAGCGTCACGCTGGCGGGCCGTAAAAACAAAGAAAAAAGGAGAACCAGTCTGATATATCGTACCAACATGAAGCAGACCGCTTGCGACTTCTTCTCCTCTTCTTCCTCCTCCCTCGCTGCTCGTTATCGTTTTCCCATCAGAGCCTCCTCTTCTCGATGTGATCAAAGTAACCTGTCACCGAGTATCGTCGCATAGAAAGGGTAGATTTAGTTCATGAACCCTAGCACGAGGATGTCCCCGGCACATCGTCCCACTTCTCTCTCCCATCTCTCTTTCTCTATCGTTCTCTCTCTCTCTTTCTCTCGTAACCTTTGTGAATACGAAGGTGAACCTCCATGTGAACGTCGCACGTCCGCTGCAAACACGAGCATCGGTTGGAGGTCGGCCGGCGCAAATTAAATTACGAGGCGTCGCTGAAACGGTGCAGACCTAATTGAAGACGGGAGAATTTACGACCTTGATCCAAGGGAGATCAATACTTAAATACGGCGCGCTTACAATTAGGCACGACCGCGAGATTTTATCGTGAAGTAACAGCGAGGGAAAAGAAAAGTCCTTTTAATTTATATTTCAGATTGAATTGTCGTAGAAAAGTCGTTAAAAACGCAAAGTCTGTCGTGTCTTAACCGGTATTGATAGCGCGTATAAAACATGCACGAAAAAAACGATAAGGTTGCCACAACCACAATAATAGTAATATTTGGTACAGCCACGTCCTATGGTTGTCACATTCACATTGATGTGAAGGCAACTATATGCATTTGGTACAGCAAACATAGTGAATGTTGAGACAAACATACATAGATACACTACGCAAAACAATGTGAATGTGACAACCACAGGATGTGGCTGAACCAAATATTACTATTATAGTGGTTGTGGCAACCTTATCGTTCTTTCGGTGTGCTAATTTTCATTACAGTTCTGTCAGTCGATCCTCATGCACACGCACATACACACATACACACACACCCCCACACAATACATACATACGACACAAATATTAACGTTATTTGTTCACAGCTATACCATACATATACGGAATGTGTTTAATCCGCGTCGTGTTACGAGGAAATAGAAAAACACGGAGGAAAAAACGCTTTTTACTGCAGCACGGTGTCTGAAAAATACAAAACGGAGAACGAATTTTTCGAAACAAAAGCATTAACTTTGCATTACGAAACAATACCTACCAATCTCGCTGACAAAAAAAGGTTTTAAATTAAAAATCCCGTCTCTGCGCGCATGAAATACATATTAAATAATTTTGCAATCGCTTTATGCGATACCGGGTGTAATGCTATGCCGATGTGAAATGAGAACACGTGCGAAAGTAATTATGCAAAAATGTCAGGCCTTTCCACTTAAAAGGGTGTAGAGCGGCGCGAAGTTTCGCGCGGCTTTATTACGTCGGGACTTGAATGGGCTTCAAGTTTTTCTCTCTCGGGCGACGCGAGGTCGGCGACGTCGTCGCGCAGGCAGGAAGAAGGATAACGAGGATAAACGATCGGCGCGCAGACACGACATATATAGCTCGTCGGGAAGGGGAGAGAAAAAAATCGAATCGCGCCCGATAGAAACAGTCCTGAGGCTAAAAGCTGTCCTCTCTGGTTCTCGACAGAAATCGAGGAACCGCTCGCGGGAGTTCGACCTTTCGGTCGATACGTTACTAGAGAACGGGACTTGGGAGACATTTAGCCCCGACACCTTGTCAGGAGATCGTATCTTCAGGGTAAGGACACCTTGGCACGTAAAATAGGCGCCTGGCGCAGCGCGCGAGCATACAATAGCTCTTATGTACTATATATTATATTTGATTATGCGGGACCAGGGCCGTCTTAAGCATTGGTGCCGCCTGTGTGCCAGCGAACAATTGCCGCCCCTCCCCCCTTAAGCTGAATCTAAATAAATCAAAATTTATTCTGTTGGACTGGACAAGGCAGAAAAAAACTTCTTTCTACACTGAGAAAAAAAAGCTGTTGCTTCAATTAAAGTGGTATCACGGGGTGCCAAAAACATAAGTAGTTCATTCAATTGTATTATTAATAGACCCAATATTAGACCCAATGTCTGCATTTTTAAACCAATAATTCAATCATTGTTTTAATAATCCAAATATTGGGTCTATTAATAATACAATTGAATGAACTACTTATGTTTTTGGCACCCCGTGATACCACTTTAATTGAAGCAATAGCTTTTTTTTCTCAGTGTATATAGAGTCAACGAACAGCAACTTTTGAACTTGGGTATTTATTCAAACAGGTAGACGAAATAAAGAACAATGAAAAAAATTATTATATTTGTCGATTTTCAGCCTTGGAAACAAATTTGAAATACTATAACGCTACTTTGTCGCAGTACTTTTAGGTACTGTTTTGATGTCTTGTTTCCTGCTCAAGTTTGAAAAATGTTATATATTTTCATAAAAAACATTATTTTATTCTGTCCAAACTTCTGCTCTCAACCAGAATAAGCTCCTTTTATTCTGCCGCCCGTGTGCGGCGCATTCTCTGCACACGCGGTCAAGACGGCCCTGTGGGAGACTGGCCGGATTATTTCATTTTTACGCGGGCCGTTTGCGTTGATTCACGAGCGCTTTTATGCCGATTGTACGTTTTAATCCATGTTTATGATTACATATATTTCTTTCTCTCATGCTACCGCTGTGCCCGTCGATAGGACGGTCACGTGTACACGCACTTTAATCGATCGCACCCTTGACTGGTCGCGCGTAATCTGGAATTATTTCCAGAAGCTAACTGTCGCCGATAAAGTTGATAATTATAATAGATGGATATTTATATAACAACATTTTATTCGGTAATCAAGTTTCCGTGCACGACCATTCAAGGGCTAATTGAATGTTTTGTCCTACTCTGCGCACAGTCTTTATGTACTATATATATGTATATACAGGGTTTCTATAAAGTCTGTCCCCACCCCTATATTTTGGAAACGGCTCAAATTGAAATTTTTAAGTTGAGATTCCCCTGGCGCATCCTCTTGGGGGGACAACCTCCCCAATTTTCTTAACCCTTTGAAGCATGGTGGGGTCCCACAATCCCACTTTTGTTTTCTTTATTTTTAATTATTTAAATTTTAAACGATGTTTTTGATCTTTTCATCCGGATTTTTTGTACTTTTAAGATCTATACGATGTTATAACAGACATATAAAAAATGTGGAGAATCAAATTTTGTTAGTTGTAACAATGCTATAAATAAACAAATTGTGAAAATTGCATATTTTTCAGAAAAAAATGTATTTTACAGTGATCTATAAGTAATATCGTCATATCAATATCGAAACTTGCATACTTTAGGTTTTGGGGTCGCTGATTACGAATCTGAGATCGAAATTCAAAAATTTAAAATGGCGGATCCAAAATGGCGTGCCTGAAATGTGAAAATTTAAGCGATTTGCGTGAAATTGGATCCGCCATTTTGAATTTTTGAATTTCGATCAGATTCGTAATCAACAACCCAAAAAACCTATAAGTACATAGGTTGCCTGTAAATTAACAATAAAGAAAAATGTGTGCTTCAAAGGGTTAAAAAAGTAACCTAACCCCTCGAAATGATCGAACACATTTCGCGGTTTTTCATAATTTTGAGCCGTTTCCGAAATATAGGGGTGGGGACAGACTTTATAGAAACTCTGTACATATAACATACTTGGCATTCTTGGCTGCACCCCTTTTCACCCCCGCGTCTGTGTCTCTCTCTCTCTCTCTCTCTCTCTCCGTTCCTCCTCTTCGCATCCTTCTCTCTTTATCTGATAATTCGTGCCTCTCTTGTGCTCGCCTATGTGTATTGCGCTCCTGAATGTTGCCTTATCGTACGCGAGGCTGCCGCCTGAGAATGTTCCGTATATCTTATCGCTACTAATGATTGCACACCACCGAGGATCTTGCGTTTAGTAAGGATATCAGCCGAAATTTTTCGCTGGATTCCCGGCTCGGCACGGATCGTTCGCATCCCGATCGCTACTTCGACACGTCGAAGGGATATATTTCCGAGGATTGTATATTGCACATCGCGCAACGTCTGCGTAAGACACGCGATCGACAAGCGTTCACGAGCGAACGCGCAGCTGGAGGGAAATAGGGCGGAACGAGATATCGCGGTTTATATCTGCGTATGCGTATCGTCTCAAACGCTGAGCGTAGATTCGAAATTGCAAATAACGGAGGCACGATGCGTGCGCGAGGATGCATGTGCTGAAACGCCAAGAACCAGCCGGCGGCGCGCCAAGAGAGACATCAAGGCGCGGGCTCAACGCCTTTCGCGCGAAGTCGGACAAGTAATTAGTCAGGTTTATCGCGCCTCGATTTCCCGTTTTCCCATGCTGAAGAAGATGCCGGAAGGAGAAACGCTATCGCCGTTGGTGCAGCAACCGACGAGACCGGCGGTGTAAAAATGTTCGCGGAGAAAAATGTTTGCTTGGAGAGAGCAAGAGGAAGAAACATGGAGGGCTGTCGGTAGAGACAGCGGAAGCTAACAGAGAGAGACAACTATATTTTTTCCGTGTACACGCTGGACTCGTCCGTTTTGCTGAGAATAACACGCAAATGTACTCGCGGGAACGTACATCCCTCTCATGCGTCGCACCGCAACGTTTCCGTTTCGCTCGGCTACCAACTCTGTTCGAGTCTGCGGCACCCCGCGATCGCGATCGTTAGTTAGCACGCTTGAGGCACACCGGTGATAGACCGGAGGAGCCTGCTGCATTTTGCTATCACGACGATCTTAGCTCTTTCTCGATGTACCGCATGCGGATTATGCCACACTGCGCTTCGATCGAAGGCTCGTTGTTTTCCGCGACGCCGTAAGGAATTGCGCAAGTTGCGTTGCACCCTACCTCTATCTCTCGCGAGCCTGAGTATGCATTTTGCGTTTAGAGGATTGCAGAAAGAAGTATCTTTTATGTAAAAGAAAGCAAGATTTACTTTTAAGAGATACGTGCGTCGATACGAGCCACTTTTACGATCTTTCATACACTGAGAAAAAAAATTTGTTGAAAAACTAAAATATTTAATCCGATACGTTCAACTAAAACATTAGCTGGTTTAACTGAATATTAGTTGAATTAACTAATTCTTGATTTAAAAATTTTGATTGTTGACATGAATGAACTATACTTTTTTTAATTCAACTA
>NJRL01000551.1:145346-163219 GCA_003063815.1 Aphaenogaster rudis
TATATTAGTTTAACGTTCACCAAGTTATGATATAGACGTGCTTTTCAATGCGAAAGATTTTACTTTGTGAATTTCTCCTTTTTCAAACTAATGGCGTTGCTTGGACACATGTCATCGTTATAAAGGAAATTTACCAACTCTGTACTTGAAAAGGGCCAAAACCCATGTCCGAAACGTAGTACATTAAAATAAATATTTTATTAGCCAGTTGTGTCAATCATATATATTATTACTTCTGTTATTTGTTTACTGGCGAAGAGAAGATTTTATTATTCTATTTTAATTTTAAATAAGTTAATTTTTAACTTTAACTAGTTATTTTTAAAAGATATTAACTTTTTTATTAAGTTAAAAATTTATCTATATGAAAGAAAAAAATTATAAGAGAAAAAATACATTCCAACATAAAAACAATATATATATTTTTTTGTTATTTCATATAAACTTAATTTACAAATAGAATATTAAATTTATTTGATAATCCATATTATAAATGTTTTGAAAGATCTAACTTTAAAAAATTACGACATTCTAATTTAATATAAATGTTTTTCAAAATTAACTTTTAATTTAACTTAAGTTGATTTAATTTTAACGTAACTTTTAATTGAGTTAGTTTTTTGTTTATGTAACTTTTAACGCAACTAAATTAATTTTATAAGCTATTAATTTCAATTTAATTTAGTTAAAAAAATATTAACTTACCCAACTCTGCAAAAATAAGAGATACGTATTTTTTTTATAAGTGCGTTCTCGCACGTTAAGGGGGTGAAGCACCCCTTTGAAAAAAATGGTTATCGTCTTTCAAAGCGAATATTGTCGAAACTATAAGAGATAGAAAAAGAAGTTTTAAATAAAAGTTGAATAGTTTCAAGAGTACTTTATAATAATGATAAAAATAGATTTTTTAATTTTTTATAAAAAATATTTATTTAAGTGCTCTTAAAACCATTCAACTTTTAGTTAAAATTTTTTTTCTATCTCTTATAGTTTCGACGATATTCGCTTCGAGAGACGATAACCAGTTTTTTTCAAAGGGGTGTTTCACCCCCTTAACGTGCGAGAACGCACTTATAAAAAAATACGTATCTCTTATTTTTGTCTATATTTTAATTAACATATCCAAAGCTTATTAAAATCGGAGGGGGACACTTGGTTGTGCTGCCTTGTGAGCTTCACATTGAAAATCGAATCATCTCACCTAGTTTTACATATGAATGGAATGTTGAAAAAGCTGATATTCTCATCATATCCATATTCATTTTTGCACAGGCATCAATCAGCAGGTTCGTTACGCTATTCAAAATGACACCGAGGACAGCACGGATCTCTTCCACATCGATCCCGACGAGGGCGTAATATTTCTCAAGCGATCTTTGGATCACGAGAGCCGTGAGTCCCATCACTTCACCGTGATTGCCATGGACCGCGGCGTGCCGAGTCTGTCGAGTACGGCGCACGTTTGGATGAGCGTGATCGATATGAACGACAATCCGCCCAAGTTTGAGCAGCCCTCATACACCTGTTCCCTGTCGGAGCACGCCGAGCGCGGCCAATTCGTAACGGTGGTATCGGCCAGCGATCCCGACTACGTCGACGAGAAGCTGACGTACACCATCGTAGGTGGGAACGAACAGCAGACGTACAATATCGACCAGTCGACCGGTATCATCTCGCTAATAAACATGCAGAACTTCGGCGAGCAAAAGCTCAGTATGCTCAACGTATCCGTAACCGATGGCGTTTACACCAGCTTCACTCGCGTTAAGATCGAAATCCTGCCCGCAAATAGACACAATCCGAAATTCCCGAACCCGGTGGTCGAGGTGACTGTTCTAGAGAATCAGCTGCCTGGTAGACTGGTCACCAGCGTGCTGGCCGTGGACGAAGACTTCGGCGAATACGGGACGGTGACATACTCTATAATATCGGACATGATAAAGGAGGTGTTTGATATAAACAAGCTCACCGGCGAAATAGTGACGCGTAAGAAGCTCGATCGGGAGGAACAGAAGCGCTATGAGATACCGGTCATGGCAACGGACGGCGGCGGTAGATCCGGGTTTGTGATGGTGCGAGTTAAGGTGGGCGACGAGAACGATAACGCGCCGGTATTCCTCCTCAGAGAGTACAAAGCGACCATCCAGGCCAATTTGTCCCTGAATACACCCTTTCTAAAAGTCAAAGCACAGGACGCGGACGAGGATGAGGCAGCCAAGATCGTTTATTCTATCTACGAACCGCAAACGTCATCAGCTAGATCTCTGTTCGGTATAAATCCTGACACAGGATCTCTCTATCTGCAGAAGAGCGCTGTGCCGTGGGGTAAGAGACATATTTATTTTACCTTTATGCCATGAGCAAAATAAATAAGATATCCGGCTTAGAGATTTTATATGACAAATAAATATTTGTTACTTTCAGAAAATCAATTGTTCGAGCTTTTTATTCGTGCGGAAGACAAAGGCACGACTACACATCACGCCGATGTGCCGCTAAGTATCTACATAATGGGTTCTCATGATATCCCGCCTTTGTTCGAGCGGAAAGAAGATAAATTCTTTGTAAGAGAGGACTCTTCCGTCGGCACACCGATCACGAAACTCAAAACTGTCACAAATAGCACTGTGACATATCGCATAGTATCCGGCGATGAGGATAACCCGCTCTTCACGATCGATTCTCATGGCCAGATCACTCTGGCGAGACCAATGGATCGAGAGCTGAAAGACAATCATTTGATCGGGGTCCTCGCTGAAACGGATTCCAGTCCACCGCTCACAGCTCTCGCCGAGATCTCTCTTCAGGTATTGGACGAGAACGATCACGCACCGAAATTCGAGAGCAATCCGTACGCGATCAATTTGGCCGAGAATATCGAGGAGGGGACGTCGATATTAAAAGTTATTGCGCACGATAAGGATCTCGGTAGCAACGGCGAGGTGCGCTATTCCTTCGGATCCGACATAGGGGAATTAGCGAACGTTTTCACGGTGGACGCCTATACTGGTTGGATATCAACATTGGTACAGCTCGACAAGGAAAAGCAACCGGAATATAAGTTTCAGGTAATATTAATTCAATATGCTAAATATCCCGAATGTATCTCTAAAAGGATATGTCAGGCACTCATGCAATAATCCTTTTTCAGGTGGTTGCCACTGACAATGGAAATCCGAAACACTTCGCGAGGACATCGGTGCACGTCAAGTTAAAGGATTATAACGATAACGCGCCCGCGTTCGTCAATGATCGTTACGAGGCTACGGTGAACGAGGATGCTTTACCGGGAACAGTTGTGGTGAAACTAATCACCGTCGATAAAGACACAGACGTCAACACACCGATAGAATTTTACATAACGTCCGGCGATCCTAGATCGCAATTTCAAATCAGGTCTACCGGCGAAGTGTACGTGGCGAAAGCCTTGGACAGAGAGACCATTGATCGTTACGAGCTTCAGATCGTTGGTACCGATGGAAAATACGTTTTTGAGACAAAAGTGACGGTGCAAGTCCTGGATGTCAACGATAATCCGCCGTATTGTCTCAGATATCGTTACAGAGAGATACTTTCCGAGGGCTCGCATCCTGGTGCCTATGTTTTGACCGTGTTGGCCACCGACTACGACGACGAGCCGAACGCTAAGCTACGATTTTACTTAACCGGCGACAATAACGACAAATTCTCGTTAGATAAGGAGACGGGCGTGCTGAAAACCGTCGGACAGCTCGACCGAGAGACTCAGGCCAAGTATTCCTTGACGGCCCACGTGCAGGACCGGGATAAACCGACTTGGGAGTGTTCGTCGCAACTGGAGATTCTCGTCTCCGATCTCAATGACAACGCACCGAAATTCACTATGTCGACTTACAGCAGCACTTTGCCCGAGGATGTGGAAATCGGCACGTTAGTAACGAAGGTACATGCTACGGACGACGATATCGGTATCAATCGGAAGATCCGGTACGAGTTTATTGATTCAGCGGACGGCCACTTCCTCATCGCAGCGGACAGTGGAATAGTCACGCTGGCCAAGCCGCTGGACAGAGAAACGAAGGCTATGTACAATGTTACTATTCAGGCGCTCGATCAGGGCACCCCTCAGCTAATGGGGGTCGCCTCTCTCATAGTTAACGTGCAAGACATCAACGACAATCCGCCGGAATTCGCTTCTAAGCTCTATTTCGCGAAAGTGCCTGAGATCTACGCGGTTGGTACCGAAGTGGCACGAGTGCTCGCCACCTCCAAGGATACGGGGGTGAACGCCGATATATATTACTCGATCGTTGGTGGCAATGAGCACAAGAAATTTCAAATAGACGCCAAGACGGGCGTCTTGACCATCGCCGAACAGCTGGACTATGAACGAGCTCGCGATTACTTCCTTACTATTCAAGCTGTCGACGGAGGCATTCCGCCACTAAGCAATCACGCCACTGTCAATATCACGGTCACCGACAGCAATGACAACGCGCCGATCTTCAGCGAGGTTTCGTACAGAGCCTTCGTGAGAGAAGACGCGAAAATCGGGGAGAAAGTTACGCAGGTGAATTTTTCAGTTCTTATTATTTGCATTTCCATATTCCAAAAGATAGTACTGCGGTTTATTAATCAGTTACCTTAGAATTTTTTTGTCTCTTATTTCTATCTTTTTTATTTTTATGGTATAATATTTTTCCAATAAAAATTTATGGTATAATATTTTCCATTAAAAAGACCGAGAATCGAAGTTTGTTTCTTAATTAATTTTGTTTACTAACTATTACAATGACTTTTTCCAAGCAATGCTATACAATTGTTTATAGATAAAATAATAAACAGATACGGAATAAATATATTATCTATTTATTATTATATAAATATATAATTATCGTATATAAATATTTTATATAAATAATTATTATTATAAATGTATAATAATAATTTTATATATATATAAATAATTATATAAAATAAAAAAAATATAAAATATAAGGTAATAAATACATACGCAAAATTATAAATAATTGTTCGTAGAAAATCAATTCTATGTACGCAAAACTATATATGTCTTATTTTTTTGTTAAAATATTTTATTTCATTAAAAATTTCAGGTGTACGCGAATGATTTGGATAGCGAGGAGAATGGCAACGTTTCATATTATATAGAACGTGGCGACAGACAGAAGCAATTCTCCATCGACAGAAGAACTGGACAGATAACTGTCGCCGCGCCATTGGACCGAGAAGAAGTTAGTATTGAATACAACATGCGTTACAAATATAAGTATAAATGAAAAACCTACTCTACTAAACGTTCCACTTTCTCTTATAGATTGCGAGCTATGTGTTGGAAGTTCATGCGCGTGACAACGGCATACCGATGCTCTCGAGCTTCGTGATGGTAAACATGGAGGTTCTGGACGCGAACGACAATCCGCCGTTATTTTCCCTGCCAAATTACACGGCTGTTGTGCAGGAGGACAAGCCGCTCGGCCATACGGTTTTGCAATTCGTAGTCACTGACGCTGACATCGAGCCGAATGCTGAGCCGTACACCTTTGACTTTCGTTCTGGGAATGAGGGCGACGCGTTTCGACTGGAGCAGGATGGTACTCTGCGAACAGCGACGAAATTTAATAATAGAGTGAAGGATAAGTACGTGTTGCACGTGCGAGTATTCGATAATGGCAGCCCGCCGTTATACTCGGACGCATGGGTTGTAATCAAAGTGATCGAGGAATCGCAGTATCCGCCGGTAATCACGCCCCTCGAGGTGATTATCAATTCTTACATGGACGAATATCCAGGTGGCATTATCGGGAAAGTCCATGCGACCGATCAGGATCAGTACGACACGCTTCTCTTCAGTTTGATGCCATCACCGCCGATCCCGAACACCGATCTCTTCCAAATAGACAAGATCGATGGCACGTTAGTGGCCTTGCCTAGACTCGACGTGGGCGAGTATAGGATAAATGTTAGCGTGACGGATGGTAAGTTCCACTCGTACTCCGTCGTAAAAGTTAACGTCGATCTGGTGACTGATAAGATGCTCGAGAGTTCGGTAATCGTAAGATTTCGGGAGGTCAGCCCGGAGGATTTTATGCTGAGCCACCGCAAGGGTTTCGTCAGAACTGTTCGCAACGCGATGAACTGTCGGCTCAAGGACATCGTTATTATCAGCGTGCAGCCGTCGACCGATGAGGCGAACTTGATCAAGTCGCGGGCGATTCGCCAGGCGGTGCACAATGATCTCGATCTTCTGTTCGCCGTGAAGAAAGCAGCGAGTCCCGCGGGTTCATCGGGCTTCTATGCATCGGAGAGTATACGCGAGGCGTTAAATCAGCACGTGGAGGAGCTAGAGGAGTCGACGAAGCTGGTCGTCGAGGAGATCGTCCGGTTCAAGTGCAACAAAGGTTACTGCTTCTACGGCGAATGCCAAGACAAGATCACTCTCGATCCTACGCAAATCACGCCTGTGTCCACTGATGTAATGAGCTTCGTGTCGCCACGGCATAAACATAAGATGGAATGCAATTGCAAGGAAGGATATGCCGGCAATCACTGTGAAGTGGTGGTCAACGAATGCGCCAGAGATCCCTGTCCTATGTTCAAAGTCTGCGTGCCGGACTCTTCCATTCAAGGATACTCGTGCCAGTGTCCTGAGGGATATGCCGGTCAGACCTGTGATATCGACATCTCCAAATGTCACGACGAGTCGTGTTACATTCCGCGAAATCCCATATCTTTTAGCGGCAAGAGTTATGCGCGTTACAAGATCGACAAAGCGCTGATACGGCAAACGATCGAGGATCGTCTCAGTTTATCTTTGAGAATCAGGACAATGCAGCCTACTGGCAACCTCATGTATGCGGCCGGCAAAGTGGATTATAACATCCTGGAGATCGTTAACGGCGTGATGCAGTACAAATTTGATCTGGGTAGCGGCGAGGGACTGGTCAGGGTGAGCAGCGTGTACGTGAGCGACGGACAGTGGCACGAGATCCAGCTGGAGCGAGAGAGCAACAGCGCCCGGTTGACTGTCGATGGAAAACACATCGCTCACGGTTCCGCGCCCGGTATCAATGACATCCTGAATTTGCAGTCGGACGATCTGTATCTTGGCGCCGAGGTGAGGCAGCATCCGTCGATCATCGGCTTCGAGGATGTGCAGCGCGGTTTCGTCGGCTGCATGGACGACGTCAGGATCGCCCGAGTGTCCGTGCCGTTACACATGAGCGGCGCCAGCAGCGTGGCGATCCTCAAGCGATTCGCCAACGTCGAGTTCAGCTGCGACACGACGATCATCCTGGTACCGCCGGGTGTCTGCGGTTCGCAGCCGTGCCAGAACGGCGGCACCTGCAAGGACACGGGTAGCGACAACTACGAGTGTCAGTGTCACAGCCGGTTCGCCGGTCTAGCTTGCGAGATCGACACGGACCCGTGCGCCTCGTCGCCCTGTCTCTACGGCGGCCGTTGCAAGGTCTTGCCGGAAGGCGGTGATTACGTCTGCGAGTGCGTCGGGCCGAGTCTCAGCGGCAAACGCTGCGAGTTCGGCAGGTACTGCAGCCCGAATCCGTGCAGCCACGGGGGCGTGTGCGAGGAGGGCAACAACGGTCCGATCTGCAAGTGCCAGGGCTTCACGGGCGAGCGCTGCGAGACCGACGTGAACGAGTGCGACGCGAATCCGTGCACGAACGGCGGCACCTGCGTGAACGAGATCGGCACGTACAGATGCATCTGCCCGCCGAACATGACCGGCCTGAACTGCGGCAACCCGGCCTTCTCCACGCCCATCATATCCAGCCACTTCAACATTCCATGGGAACACCTCATGTGGATCGGCATCGCGGTGCTGCTCAACGTCCTGCTCATCATCATATTCGTCGCCTTCTGGCGGATCAGGACGAAGCGAACCAGAACGCGCGCCAACAACATCAACAACGAAACGCGGAAGCAGATCGTCCTGAATTCCGCGAGGCCACACGAGCACGAGTTCAAGCGCAGTTCTAAGCTGAGCAATCTGGAAGTCATACAGGTATTATTATACGTTTAGATTGACTATTCTGATCATCAGACATACTATAAAAGCATGAATTCTCGAGGGCCAACATACATTTATTCGAAGGCATTATTTCAATCCACATATACATGATGAGAGACTTTAAGAGACCTCGGTGACGATTGCGATGTAATGCCTTCAGTTCTTTGTGGTGTATAATCGTTATTTAGTAATCGACATTAATGCTGTTTTACTTTTCGTTTGCAATTGTTTGGTTTGCCGACGTGATACAGTCCCTCCCGTGCCCTCGTCGCGGCGGCGATCCCGTTTAAGGTCTACGTATGATTCTTCTTTTTGCAGAGAGAACCTCCCCAATGCCCTCCCAGACCCGCCTCCTACACTCCGAGCTCGAACAATGAGCCTGCCACGTACGGTAACACGGCTGCGGTGGCTCTAAATAACTTGGACACCCTGCGCAGCTACGGCAGCGCGGGCGACGAGCTAGAGAACTTCCCGCCGGATTACCTGCGGAACCTGAATCGCAGCACTCCCGTACCACCCCCGTCCTTGACCCTTGCTAACCCGGTCGGCGGAAACGCAACTGGCAGCGACACGGACAGTCTACACAAACCCACCTGGCAGGAGCAGATGCAGCTGGCCTCCTTCATAACCGACACCACCAAGATCAAGAACGGTGAGTGGTCCATGTCTGCATCAGTGAAGGAGGAACCATCCTCCCGGCTCCGTCCGGTAGCTTCTTACTTTTGATTTCGCTTGTGGCATGCGATCGTAAGGGGTGAAGCACTAGGCACTTCCCCGTTCTTATCATCTCGACGAGAAACCTTCCCTTAAATTTTTCTCGCTTTCTTACTCTCGGCTCTCTTTCTCTTTCTCTTCTCTCCTGTTGCGATCTCTCCGCCATTGACGTAGTCGATTATTCTATTAACACTGGCGTGTTTCGTGTTGTGTGCACTAACAGACCTGAAACGAGCGAGCCCAGTGGTACCAGAGCTGACCACTGGAGGACTTCTACTAAACTCTTCTCGACGGACGCCTCATGCGGTTGGGTCTTCCATCGCCTCCGTCACGTCCATCGAGGATGATCCTCGCATCGTCGGCGGTAAGTCGAGATAGCCCGCTCGTATGGCTCGAGATACAGAGTGTCCTGCGAATCGCGCATCGTCTCTTAAAAATTAGAGATGCCTAACATGTTAGATCTTGCGGACGTAAGATAACAGTCCGGAAAATTTAAAAATATATCATTGACGGTTACCAATAAAATGTTGCGAATTCGTCAGAAGCTGCTAGCCAAAAGTGTGCGATCTTAGGATGCTCAGTATACATCTTTGGGTCTTCGCTTCTCCGCTTGCACTATCCGTCTCCAATCGAGTGCTATTATTTGCCCTCGCACCATCTCTGCCTTTCACTTCACTGCACATCACTATGCTGTATCGCATGTATGCGTGTCGGAGTACAGTCGTTGTCTGCAATGCTTTTAGGATATCACTGGGACTGTTCAGACTGGGTCAGGCCGAGTCAGAATCCCTTGCCCAACATCACGGAGGTACCCGGCAGCGAGGTCCCAGACTCGTCCAGCTTCCATAGCAATGAGAGTAATGAGTCCAATACTCATCAATTACCAATAAGTAAGTATAGAGGTGCACGCACATTGATTCATCTCTTTCTGCATCAGCATGATTAGTGTAATATTGACGTTTGATAGCAAACTTGTTAGATCACGATAAATCTAGTAGTCACAATAAATCTAGTAGAGTTTCGTTAACACACATTTTATACTTAATGAAGATTATAGAATCGAATGATATATTTAATGCTGTCTTAACAATGTAATATGATAAACGAATAATGGATTTAAAAAAGACTAATAAATTAATATCATAATTAGCCACGTCAATATTTACGCATAACGAGAAATATGATATAATATTATGTCATATGTATATTTTTGTACCAGTTTGTTATTCTGCTAACAACAATTAATTACAACAATTATACACCTTTTTATGATATATAACATAGTCTCCCCTATATAGAAATATAATATTTGCAATTCTATTATAGTGCACGGTTCGATAGATCCGACGAGGGACATCGAGACCTTAAATGAAGATCAAGAATCGGAATACGTCGGCGATTCCGAGTGCGGGACCGAGTTCTCGGAGCAGTATCATTGCACGGAGACGCAGCGTCTGAACCCTCTCGACAGCGGTGGTGAGGGGGAGTACAAGTACAAGAGCTCCGAGAGCTATCTGCGTCACCCGAACTCGTATCTGCCGCATTACAATATTCACACTGACACCGAGAACGAGACGAACCCGCTCAACGGCCGTCTCAGCACCCTCGAGTCCGACGAGGAGGAAGAAGACGACGTAGTGCCTTATGGTTTTCCGAGCACCCGCCGTAACCGATGCCACAAGGTGATCGAGGAGGACGAGATCGGCTCCGTCATCACCACGCTGGAGGAAAGGAACTCGCTATTGGGCGGCGCAACCAGCAATAGCGATCTCTCCACGAATCTGTGCGAGATCGACGATTCCGAGTACGAGATCGCGGATCAGAAGACCAACGGGCGCCTGTGGCTTTCGGGGAACGGCATCACGCAGACCTCAGTGTGACAAACGGTGGTGCCGAAGTACGCGGATAGACTGAAGCGTGCGAGAGCGTGTTTCTCCGTGCTTCTACGATCGAGACGCGCGGATGTCTGTGAATATGCAATTTTGTACATAGAGTGTTATATCGCCGTAGAGAAGTAAGACAGTCTGTACAGGCAGCTATGAAGTAAGAAACACCCGTTGTGCGAGCCACCGGCGTGTTCTGGACGCACGCCGCGCGTATGATGTATATCGTCGCGGAAATACATCACGCCTCAAATCTCCTCCTATACAGGTAGAGTTCAGCGTACTTAATCCTGCAAACTAACCGCGAATAGTTATATGTCCTACAACTGCAAGCAGTGCGTACGTCGCGTCATATCGGAATCGATGACAAAATTTAGAGAGCTTCCGTTTTATTTATTTTATTATTATCGGATACATCTCATGTATGTTTTGTTATAGTAATATATGTAAAGGGATGTAGAATCCAAAATATAGATCGATGTAATTTTGTGGCTTGGCGGTAGAAAAATAGATATCTGAACATATAATGTTCGTATGTTTTCTGCTTCCAAGCCATGTTCCTCCTCTAATTGCAAGGTATTATGTAATACGCTCTAAATACAAATTATTTGCTTAATCAAGAAGAAAAATGCATAATTGCATATTAGATAACGCTACACACTGCACGCATTCTTAATATTATTTCGTTTTCGCAACAATTGAAAACATTTCTTTCGACTCTACCAAGGAGATGAGATTTATTAGAAAAAAAATAGATTGTGGCAACTACGAGTACACGTACATGCGTAAAAAATTACCTTAATTAAGGAAAGAAGAATTCATTACTCAAGAAAAGTAAAGTTAATCACGACCGTGTCGTCAGACCAATGACTATTGTTTAATGACCTATCGTTTAAATTTAACGTGTTAATCCAACAACTATAATTCCAGTGCAAAAGATACATAGGTACATTTATGTATTTTTACTATTTGCTAACCGACTTTATTTTGGTTACGTATAAATGAACCGACGGACTACTTAATAATACATATATTAAGTAAAAAGTAGCAGATTAGCATGTAAGTAAATGGACTCTAGTGAAAAAGAACAGCCTCCTCCGCGTTACGGAGCGACATGTGCACGACTGCACGTGTTTATTGCGCAGGTTAATAGTTAAAAAAATATGAAATATTTTTACTGTGATGATAATAATGTTTATACGATGATCAAATACTATGACTTGTATCATAATAACTGCAATGTTAATTACCCAACGTTTTATAACAAATTTAAGAAAAAAAAGGAAGAGCGATGGAAGAGGGGCGACGTCCTCCTCCGTGTATACGTAAGCTAAGTCAACGTTCCGTTTATTTAACTTTCTTTTTCCTTTTATCTCTTTATTCGTCAGCCACCATCAGTACGACCGATAAAATCTGCATACATGGTGCTACTGTTTACATCACGCTTTATTGTCTATCTACTCTTTAATAAGACTGCTCAGCGGCGCGAGGTAATTTATCTCATCGCGCTCTTTACCAATCTGCCATTCGCATCTCATGTATTCTTCATCATAGGAACTCCATATAATATATAATGGAATACTTTTTAAAACTGCCAATTAATTCTTAATGCCATATAAGCAATGCATTTCCTTCGATTAATTTGTATAAAGAAGATAGAAGAATCAAGGAACAATCTATTACGCGTCTAAGGTTTTTTACTCATTGTCACTTCCATTTAGAATATTTTTCATTAACGGATATTGTATAGCGGCAGCTTATTTGGGTGAGGTATACATGGTCTTTTATACACGTAGAATTTTCTTGAGAAATTCGATTTTATGTTCCTGTTCTGTAAAGGATGCCAGCTATCCTGCTCGTATTTGGTAGGATACATTAGCGAATCATGTTAATAATAATGCTAAACAGGGTGATTTTTATGTTGACCAAGAATAAAAACATCGTCTCTCGTCCTTGTATAAGTTAAAATAAACTGTGCTTCTACTTTCTGAAATTTTAGGGGATCATATATTAACATTCATACAATAAAATTTTCTAATGATTTTATATTAGAGTCATATAAGAGAAAATATATAAAGAGAACAGAATTGATTCCGCCGGTTACAACAAATTCGATAAAAACGATAAGCGATATAAAATTTCAGTCAGTAATACGAAGCACAGATAAATATTATATAACACGTTTAGATTAGTTTTATTTAAAAAAAAAAGAAACGATGAAGCACATTGGTCAAAGACTGTAAAGTAGAAGATATGGATGTGACAACGGACTTTTTATAAATAGTATATGAATCATTTAGTAATCTTACAAAAATTGCAAAAACCCATCTTTTAGAATTTCCCAACTGATTAATTAATAAACATTAAACATAATTATTAATTTTTTTATAGTTACGTAGTACGGAATTGATTGAAAGCACATATAAATGGTTTGTATATATAATTTTCAGTAAATTATTTATTACTTCAGGCCTACTTACTTGCGAGTTATGTTCTCGAAAAATTAAGAAAGTGAGAAATAAATAATTTTATCAAATATTTATGTATATTTTATAAAATAATTTATAAAATAATTTTATAAAATTATTTATTGCTTGCCATTTGAACGATTTGAGTATACAATTTTTAAAACCATAGAGTGGGAAAAAAAACATGGGAAACATGGGTACAATTTCTAAATTTGCCATAACATCTAGCCCTGCTAATAGAATACATATCGATATCATGAAATCTTTTAAGAAAACGAGGAACTTGACTTGTTATTATTGTAAGGCTATAATTAATTTGTACAAGATCAATCTATTGTAATAAAGAAACCAATCTTGCCTACAATAAGTTATACCCTTTCATTCGTATAATTATCGTTACTTTTATTGAATAAGAAAACGATGTTTTGGGACATTCAATGTTCTTCTATGATATGGAAACAGAGAAAAAATATATATATACAGATAAAAAGAAAAATATCCCTTTTTTTAAATCATAGAACAATATTGATTATCCCATATCGATTTTATTCATATATCCATATAATCCATTTCTCTATATCTTAATATTTTTGTAATGCTAAGGTAAGTAATTCGTTCATTGGTGTCAATAATATGCGCGGATCTTCAATTAAACCAGCTCCGACCATAGCACCGGTAAACAACTACAATGTTAAATTTGTTGTAATAACTTATTAAGAGACCAACATCGAAGCATTCAAATATCTTTATTACAACGTACCTGTTGTATTAGACGATCAGCTAATTCGGTATCCGTAGTTGTTAGCTTACACAATTTTTTGATAAGAGGATGATTTGGATTTATCTCAAAGCGCGGTTGAAGCATGGAATATCGCATTTCTTCATTCATTTGATGACTCTGCATGCGGATAAAATGCCTAGCGCTTGCCATATCCTGAACAGTTACAACGCAAGGATGCGACTCCAAACGGTTCGTCATCTTAACGTCGTACGCTTTTTTATCGAGAATTTTCTTCATGTAGTTTACAAGATTATCCAGTTCATCCTTATTTATAATACCTGTACAAAGAATATAATACAAAAGTTATTTTTTTGACGTCCTAATTAATTTACAAATATGTAAGACATTTATTATATTATACCAAAATTTTCTGGCTTATTTGCTTCCGTATCATCTCGCATTTCTTTCTCTACGGATGTCAAAAAGTTAGTTTTATACTGTCTCAAATGCATTAATACTAATTCATCATATGGTTCATAACAGAATAGAACTTCAATATTTCGTTTCTTCAAAGATTCATAATACGGCGATTGCTCGGCTAGAGGTCGGCTGTAACATAAATATGACTCTTGCAGACTATTAACATTAACACGAGTTATTCAGACTGCATTTCACTGTACCTCGGCGCAGACAAATAATATATATCTTTTTGATCTTTTGCTAAACGGCTGCAATATTGCGACAGGCTGACTAGTTCCCCCGGAGCAGCGGCAGAAGATTCAAATCGCAGAAGTTTGCCTATATCTTCCTATAGAACAAAAATTAATGAGTCGATATATTTTATAAATATCTATATGAAATGCATTTAATTAATACCTTTTCAGATTGATCATTACTAGTAATAATGCCCTCTTTTAAAAACAAACCATAGGCTTTATAAAACTCATTATAGTCTTCTGGCTGCTTCGTAGATCGCTCATGTAGAAATTTTAGTATACGTGCAGTCAACACGTTTCGCAATTTTCTATCAAAATTACACACGTGCATTTTTATATCGTATATAATAATAAACGATACAAGTATCAGATATTCATTCTCACCCAATCAATGTACTATTTTGTAGTAGTTCACGGCTTAAATTCAATGGTATGTCCTCTGAATCTACTACGCCTTTGATAAAACGTAACCATTTTGGTAAGATATTCTCCGCTTTGCTTTTAATTAGAATCTTTCGATTATAGAGCGACACTCCACTTGTAGTATCTCTCGCCAGATCGAATAATCCGGGCTTTTCCTCTGGGAAATATAACAGAGCCTTGATACTTAATGGTGCATCCGTCGAATAATGTAGTATAAATCTTGGTGAATCAATGCAATTTCCTACGAATCGATAAAATTCTGCATGTTGCAGCGGCGTGACATCTTTTGGGTCAAACATCCACAATGGCTGTATAAGAAAATATCTTTTTTTAATTATAGCAGATTAGAGATGGAGTTAGAGTAGATGAAAAAACTATAATTGATGATACCTGAATTGTATTAGTCCTCTTTCCATTTACAAAAATAGGACTGCCGACAAAATTACTGTACTTGTTGATAATACCTGAATAGAGATTACATAAATGCATATAAAACAATATAAATGTGTGTATATTCCAGGGTTGGGAAGTAGTTACTTGTAACGAAGTTACAGTTACTTTTTTTCGGTAACTCTAACTTAACTTCGTTCCTTTTTCTCCAACTGTAACTGTAACTTAACTCAGTTACATATTTTCGGTAACTAGTAACTAATTTAATAGTTACTTTATATATATTTCAAATTTTTGGCAGATTACATTGGGCGGCCTTGTGCTTGTGCATAAACATCGTTATCGGCACTTTACAATCCAATACACATGCTCCCAACTGCTCTCGACATGCAACACAATTAACTTACGAATGGAAAGAAGAAAACTAAAAAAAAATTTTTTAGGTAATAATTTTAGGTAAAAATTTTTGTAGGTAAAATTCTATTATCTAAAAAATTTTTTTTTGGTTTTCTCCTTTTAAGTCACATACTAATTGTAAGTATTTCTTATTTGTGGAGGTAACGTGAATTTTATTTCATTTACCATTTCATTTATTACTTTTAATTGTATGCACTGAGGAGGACTCAAATCGGAGTCAAAACGTTTGCAGTTTTTAGATTCGTATAGTGTATTTTTGAATAATAAATTTATTTTTTGCCCCGACAATAGCGTTGACTCATATTGGCTTTTTTCGAAATTATCTTTGATTTTATGTCCGAGAGCCTAGCATCATTAATATTGATTTTGTATTAAATGTTAATAAATTTTTATCACTAAGTGTAGATTTGATATTTTTATTTTCATTGCAAGAAAGTAACTGCAAAGTAACAACTCGTTACTTTTTAAGTAACTATAACTGTAACGAGTTACTTTTCAGAATCGATAACTTGTAACTGTAATTAGTTACATTTTCAATGAAAAAACTGTAACTGTAACTAGATACTTTTATAAAGTAACTTTTCCAACCCTGGTATATTCTCATCGATAATATACTTACGATTGATAGTATTCTCGTCACTGAACTCTCGGCTATCTGGTTTCAAGTGTATAATAATTTTTGTGCCTGGTTGTACGCCGTCCGCATTTGAAATCTCAAATGTACCTGATCTATACGATATTATTTATAGTATTACAGACATGAAATATTAATACAAATATCATAAATATTTATATAGAAAATCATAGGTATTCTTTCTCATTACTTACCCATCTGAAGTCCAACAAAGACCTTCTGCGTCACCTGCAAAAGATTTTGTAAATACTTCTACTTTATCAGCAACCATGAAGGCACTATAAAATCCAACTCCAAATTGCCCAATAATTTTGGAAGTATCACTAGAATTTTGTTCTTCTTTCAATTTTTCTAGAAATGCCTATAAAATATGTATATATGTATAGGAATGTTACACATATATATATGTATATCACAGTTATATTTTATTTTAAATTATGCTCTAGAATATCTAAAAGCTAAATAATTTTTATTTTAAATAAAATTTGAAACATACACATATAATACATATTTTATAAAATTGAAAAATGGAAGCACGTAAGCTTAATAGTACTTGCCTTGGAGCCAGATCGAGCTATAGTTCCTAAATTGGCTATCAATTCCTCTGTAGTCATTCCCACACCAGTATCTTGAATTGTTAGAGTACGAATTTGTTTGTCAGTGCCAATATGTATCTCCAAGCTTCTGTCGCCAGCTGTTTGTGCAACTTCGTTGTCGCTAAGACGTAGGTATCGTAATTTCTCCAGTGCATCACTAGCATTTGAAACGAGCTCGCGTACAAATATCTAGCAGATAAATTAATTGATATAATCATAATTGTCGCCAACAAAAATTGATATTTAATTACCTCCTTATCTGAATATAAAGACTTTGCAACAATTTGCAGCAACATTTGTGTCTCTGATTGAAATTCATGCTTGGCCGTCTCACCTAAAATATTTCATCCATTACATTTTTCTAAAAAAACAATTTCAGATCATATAATTATCTTAATTACAATTGAATATATTACCTGTAGCTTTCTCTGTGTCTTTTATAATATTATGGTACTCTGTAGTTTGAACCTCTGGTTGAGATGACCAATATCGTACATGATTGTAGACAACTGTAAAGTTGAAAATAATTTGCATATTCCTTGTCATCAATAGGACATATTTAAAAAAATGCTTTACATAAAAAACAAATTTACGGAAAAATCATTATTATAAGATAAAAAGTACAATAGTGTGCAACATGTAAAAGTAGCATATTCGGACATAATCAAAATAAAAATCTAACAAACCTGGTAGTCGCTGGCATTGTGGTTGAATTAATTTCTCCTGCAAATTTCTATTTAACGATCTCGAAAGAGATCTTCCTAATTTAATAGCATGCTTAATTCTGAAGGCAGCAGCCATTTTCAAGTATACATATATACTATACTAACAGCACAGTATGTGCACTCCACTCTCTTTTCTGGTTTGCGTCGATCCGTACTG